>JAUEJL010038965.1:0-21055 GCA_032274825.1 Drosophyllum lusitanicum
ATTATATATTTAAATAAACAAATATAAAATAACAATTTTATAATTACCCGTGTATTTACACGGGCATTTAAACTAGTTATATATATAAGATCAAGATGTTGTCGTGAAATATAAAATTATTATAAGATGATAAAATCTTAAAAATGCTCACGGCCAACCTTAGTCGTCTGATCCTATGGTTGTCAAAACTGCAGTTGACATTTGACCGTCTTTCAAGTTGCATGCATGGTATTTATGTTTGAGACTTGCCAACTAATTAATTTTCTGTATCACTTATTGTTATCAATCAATTAAAATTCATTTGAAATCAATACATGCATGTGAGATTATTTCTTATTGAGAAAAATAAATTTCCCTTTTGTTTAATACTATATTATTAGTTTATTAGTTTATTAGAAAAGACTAGTTAGCTTATTCTCCAAGTTTGTTTCTAAATTCAAAGGGAATGGTCATAGCATGGGCGTGGTATGCGTAAGTGGTGCTTGAAGTACCGCAAGCAACTTCACTCCCAACCCTTTATATGTTACGTTTCGGGATACTTCAACGGTATCTTTCCATTGTAAGTAATACTCTCTCTCATTCTCTCACACACACTTTCACTATCTCTCTCACACACTATACTTATTCAAACTAAAAAAATGGGATAACGGTGAATTATTAGAAAGATATGTATTTTTAATCTGAAAGAGAGAGAGAGTTGGAACTCAGGTAACATTAAATATGAAAAGTGTGGAGTATGGTATTTTACCCTAAACAGTTTAACTTTTTAACACTTTTAATGAAAGTTCAACCCTCAAATCTATTGTAATGGGGCGTTTTAACCATTTAACCTAATATAACATGTTAATAATGACTTAAAAAGGTAAAATAACTATTTTATGCACAAAAAGAAAAATCCACGGGTGGGTTGGGTCCTACTGAATTGGGCCTTTAATACTAGTATTGGCCTATAATTTCAGACATAAATGAGCCCATTTTCCAAGACGAAGGCCCAAATGCTAATTTTGACAATGTAGTTGGGTATTGTTGACCACCTCTAAAAAGGCGTGGCTGACGGGGCGGCATGCTTTTCTTTTCGGTTATTTATGTAAATTCACACCTCACATTCTCCTCCTTCCTAGACAAATACACATACACCTTCTTCATTCATGTCGCCAAAGCTCGCACTGTAACGACTCCACGAGGCTGCATAAACTAGAAACTTCTTCACCAAATCTCTAAAATTGGTTCTTCAATAAGCAATCAGGTTTGATTTCTTCCCTCCACTTTCATCAATTTAGCTTTGATCTTTTGTTTTGGAAATTTTTTTATTCTTTAAAATATGTCGCATTCATTTTGAGTTAGGTTTTGTATGCTGATGTTTAGGTCCTTGTTCATATGATCTGGTGATTTGTTTTTGTTTTTGTACTGTCGATGTTGAAGATTCGAAATTCAGAATCTGTAATTGGGGATTATGAAAGGGATTTATGTGGTATGATTGAAGAATGATTTAGGTGGATAGTTGGGCGGTGAAACTGTAACCCTAAAGGTGTGTTTTGCGACTCTAATTTTACGGCGTTGAATCAGAACTTGAGCAAAATTTAGTTCATAATTTTAACTTAATGAGCAATAATCCCAATCTTGAACTTTGAATTTTATGCTCTAAATAGTAAATAAAATACCTACAGGCTAGAGCTGGAATTTTATCAGTTGCCCTGTTGTACGGATGATTGGGATGAACAATGTTCACCATATGATTTGTGAACATAGATTTGTTTTTGCCATAGTTTGTTTTTTCTAGAATAGAATTGGAATTTAATTCATTTCCCTGTAATTCCATGTTTTGGCGAATGATCTTTCTTTATAAGCTTTTCATACTAGTGATAACAGAAGCGTTGTTCAATTTGACTTGAATTTGGCTAGTGTTATATTCATAAAATGAAAAATATAAATAAGGGATAGGATATCATCTGTTACTCATGAAACAATGATACCAAAGTGTTTTCACCATACAATTCTTGAATCTTGATTATGCTACATAAAAGAGCAATGATGTGGTAGCTGGTAAGAACCACTTCAAATTATAATTTGTATCCGAGTACTTACATTTCATCTTATGGTTTTTTCTTCGTATTGTTGATAATCAGACACTTGTAAAGCTGTGAAGATGCCCAAGGATAGAAGATCTTCATCTCTTGATAGGTCTAGGGTATCTCCATACTCACGTTGCTACAAGAATGCTGATAATAAGAGGCCCAGAACTCCATCCTTTCCAATTGGAAATGAGAATGAATGGGAAGAAGCTAGATGCCCTATTTGTATGGAGCATCCTCACAATGCTGTCCTTTTGCTTTGTTCTTCTCGTGATAAAGGATGCCGGCCATACATGTGTGACACAAGTTCCCGCCACTCAAACTGTCTTGATCAGTTTTGCAAGCCATTTAACGAGGGAGAACAAGCTAAGCTTGTTTGCCCTCTATGCAGAGGTGAAATCAGCGGTTGGGTTGTGGTCAACCCTGCTCGCCACTTCATGAACTCCAAAACAAGAAGTTGCTCAATGGGTACATGTGATTTTGGTGGAAACTATTCACAACTAAGAAAACATGCCAGGCGGGAACACCCGAGCATTCGTCCAACTGATGTAGACCCTGAACGTGAACTCGAGTGGAGAAATTTGGAGGAAGATATGGAACAACAAGACATGCTAAGTATGCAGTTTGAGTTGGATGAGTATGATGAAGCCATTGAAGAACTCATGGATGGTGTGTTTGATCTTGCTAGCCCAATTTGGGATTATGATTTGGATTTTATGCGCTCCTTTGAAGCAGAATTTGAAAGTCTTTTTCCTACATTTGATTTGACTGACAATACTAGTCTGTTTTTGGATGATTGGGATAATATGTTTGCCTCTTCATCTTTCCATGAGCCAGCATCGGGCAGGTCAAGAGGAACAACTCGTAACTCCCGAACCACTAGAAGCAGATCCAATACACGTCGCTTGCAGAGGTCTACTAGTCAACCAAGTTCACATAACCGTCAGGAGCAGGTAACTACATTGGTTGATTTTCATGAGCTCCGTTCAAACCTGCCTTAGTTTTATGTCAATTTCTCCGGGGTTATTCAGGGATTCGCGGGTCAGAAGTCAGATCATGTTTGAATCCTTTGAAATAAATGTCTTGGGGGTATCTTTAGCCCTGCTGCTAGTATTACTGTACTTTGATTATCTGTCTTTTTTTTCCTCTTCTTTTTTTAATTTAAATTTGCTGTCTTGGCATATTTCATATTGTATGTCTGTAGAACTTGTACTAGTGTATGGATTTACTATAATTTGCTTCACAGAAAATGAGAAAGCTATGCTCTTTGTGTTCCCTGTTCGTTCGTTCTTTTGAACGATATATCATTATCTCATCATGCATATTATAAATTTTTTTTGTTGTTTTCGTTCTTTTATTTTCTCGTCATTTTATAGTGTGACTAGAAATCTTGGATCCGCAACTAGTTCAAGCAACCTTAAGGCTGAATTAGAGTTCGAGTAAACATACGAGGTAGCAAAATTTTACAAGTCGAGTTCAAGTTTATGAAGTATTATACAATGATTCTTATTAAACTGGACCAGAACTTTTGTCAACTATAGTTGTATGTGCATATACTTGAGCACAATTATATGAATTGATGCATATTTTCATGGGTGATGGTATCGCCGATCAGAGTTTGTAGGGGATGTATGCATCACAAAACCACCGGTCAAAGTCTCACGGGGTGTGTTTAAAAGTCAAAAGGGGGTGTTAATTATTGTCAAATCAAATGAATAAATGTAATACTAAAATTAAAAGACGTCAATTTTCAAAAGGCTTACACGACATCTAGGTGAGTCGTATGCGATATGCGTGTCACCTGCTGCAACAACCGCGTATTTACCCTCAACTATTAAGTATTATTTTATATTTATATATATAAGAGAGACTTCTATATTCAAAGTATTGGGAAATAAACGAAAACATAGATTTTTTACGTAGGCAATCTTGTTTGTTATATAAATAAATATAATAATAACTTTATTATAAATAAAATAATAGGTCGACCACAATGTCATTTTGCAAACGCCTTGAAACAATTTGTCTAATAAAACATGTATATATAAGCCAAAATCAGAAACCAACTCAAAACACCACTATAAGGGAACCCCTTTTGTCAAAAAAAAAAAAAGTCACCTTGGGGCATAATCAAAGAATATGATTCAACGATTCCGAAGCAACTCCAGAGACACTCGACAAATAATAGAGAAAATTGGGATTGGAGAGTTTTATCTTACCAAAAATTACCATAAAAGTTCATTGTTAACTTATCTTATTGATGTTTTTTTAATCATAGTTGAAGGATTATTATCAAGATAGCACTGTTTTATCAACTAGATAACTTAGCTCTTTTAGTAAAGCAAAGCCAAGTAAATGTACTTTCTAACATGATAGTGGAGTTTGATCTAAGTTTCCATATGAAAATGAATGATGGATTTAGTTGACTTGGATGGTGGTTTATGTTTTGCTTTGATGTTTGGGTTGATTTGATGTGGAAGGCAGAGGTGTGGAGGTCGGTTTCTAGGTGTAGATGATAAAAAATAAGAGTAGAGGCCTTTTCGACTTTGGGCTACAAAGGAACAAGTGTAAAGTTCTTTTATACTTTGATCTTCACCTTCTGTTGGATTATTTGGTCCTATAGGAATGCAAAAATCTTTGAGGAAAAGGATGAACCAGCGGTCATTCTAGTTGGTAAATTGCAAAGCATCTCGTTTTATTGGCTTAACACTAGAGGAAATCTAAATAGGAAGCTTGTCTGGTTTAATTGATGCGTAAATCCTCTATTAGAAACTCTTATGTAAATTTTATTTCTAGCAACTTGCTAGCTTTTAATATATTCACATTTGCCGTTCAAAAAAAGAGTAGTGCAATTGGTGGTTTGACCTTTGGTGTAAGGTGGGTATTTGACGTACGATGGTTTGTGTATATTGGTGGTTTGACCTTTGGTGTAAGGTGGGTATTTGACGTACGATGGTTTGTGTATATTGCAAGAGTCGATGACTAGAGTTGGTGATGGGTAGTTCGTTGTTAATGAGTGTTTAATGATCTCTTATGATAAAGGTATTTAACAAAGATGGTGTCATTAGGTGAGTTATTTAATCTAACAAAGTTGATTTAATTAAATATATTAATATTAATATTAGTAATAATAGTTGTATTACAAACAATAACAAAATTAAGTGAAGAGAAAAAATTCACCTCAATCAAAGGTAACTAATTTGACCAACTACGAGTCAAAAGTATAACTTTTTATGTAGATTTAAACAAAACAAAGAAAATCCAACTATTTATTTGGCATAAAAGTTTTTTGAATGACTAAAACTACAATTTTAATAAAGTAGGATGGTTTAACTTTAAAACATTACATTACTTAGTTTGAAACAAAGAAAGTATAAATGTTGAAGTAGACTAAAACAAAACTTACCATTCAAACTCTGTTACATATCAGTCTGTTTATAAAAGACAAATATCAAAATTAAGAGAGAAGATGAACAAAAATAATCAGGGGGAGAAAAATGAAGTTGGAGATTTTAATATGGCAAAGTAATATATTTTTTTAAAAGATCGAATTTATTTATATTTATCTATACTAATATATAAAGCATCACTTTCTCTCCTAAAAAATCTCTTAAATTTTAAGTAAATTGAAATTACTAACCTACCCCTCATTTAAACCTAAAAGGAAACTATTGAATGAATTTAGTTAGATTCTTAAAAATCATTTTAATAAAACCTTCCATTAGAAACAATCTTTAAAAATGTCAAATCCATGCAAATTAAATTTCAACCTATAAGATATTAAACAAATTATAAATTAAATAAAAAACCTCCATAGAACTATTATTTAAAATATTCTATCATATAACAAATATTTTAATTTAAGTATTAGAAAGTTCGCAAAATTAAAACTCATAAACCTGATAACATGTAACCCGAATTATAAGCACTCATATAAGTAAATTAAAAGGTTTCATTTATCATATATTTAACATTTTTTACTTGAACTCTTAAAAATTTTAGAAATAGAAATTTATTAATTTAATCTTGAATATCTGTACATTTTTTAAAACACACATAATTCAAATCAACACAATTCACAAAGTAATTAATATGTTTTCATCATCTTTTTTATAAGTAGAGATTTTTTTCTTATTTTATTATTTTTTCAAAATGTATTTTAGAAATTAACAAAAGAGTTGATAGAAAATAAATAAATAAAATGAAAAAGAGGGAAAGAAAAAGAACATTTTGCAAATGTAAGTTATTCGATGTCATCGTGAATATCATACCTTACGTTATCAAAAATAGACATGTTATCGAGTATGAATTATTCATCATCGCCGCATTGCGCGGGTAACATGCTAGTGTGTGTGTGTTTGTGTGTGTATATATATAAATATAATCGTGTCTTTACAGAATATGTCAATTGATCTTTCAATGTTGGGGACTACTCGTAGCTCAACAATTAAATCTTCAATGCAAACAAATTTCTATTACAATTGATCTTTCAATGTTGGGGACTACTCGTGTCTTTACAGAATATGTCAATTGATCTTTTAATATGGATTCCACTCATCTACTTTACTTCATCCGGTGAAGTCTGACATTATTTGCTCAATATTATTCCAAAGGAGTTTGAAATCTTGCATCTTGAACCATTCAAGACCTTCTCAATATATGTACTTTGACTCAGTCCTATGAGTTGTTTATATCTATCCCCGTAGATTCTTATTCCGAGAATACATGTTGCTTATCCTACACTATCTGCAGGCCGGTCTATAAATAGACCTCTCAAGCTTGCACACTCTGTTAAATACTTTTGATCCACAAATCCTTACAGTTGCACCATATATATGTCCTCGTTGAGGTGACTATTCACAAAGGCGATTTAGTCATCCATTTGATAAATATCATAATTATAGTAAGCTACAATGGCAATGAGTATCATAATAGTATCTATGTTGGCAAGCGGTGAAAAGGCTTTCTCGTAGTCAATACTACCTTGTCATGAGGCGAGCCACGTACATTGCCGTCCATACAAGTCCTTTTCTTGATAACCACATGCACCTGACACCCGTGTTTTTTGGTGGTAAATCAACCAAGTCACGTACCTGGTTATCTTTCATCTATGAGTATATATGGCGTAACTAGCTAGAAGCTATAGCTGAGGCTGAGGCTGAGGCTGAAACTTTTATTTAGAGCTGAAAGTTGGAGTTTTATTTGTAGGAAAGTGTCTGGCAAAGTAGCTGTAGCTTAAAAATGTAAAAAAAAGACATAAAATGACACAAAAATAAACATGTAAATAAGAAATACAATTAATCAAAGGTTATTTATGTAATTTGAGTTTTAAAAGCTCCCTACAGCTCCTAAAAGCTACTTGAAGTAGCTTTTCATTTTTTAGCTTTTATAAGCTTAATTTTTTTTAAATAAAAGCTAAAGCTTCTGCAACCAAACAGAGATAGTGAAACATATTTTCTAAAAGCTAAAAGCTTCAAATCTTAAAAGCTTCAAAAAGCTCCCGCCAAACATTGAAACATACCCTATGCCTAATTCAACTTCCTTAGTGGACACAAGAAACCCGTATCTCTCAAAGCGAGCTTGTTCGATTTGGAAAACCTTAAAATCGATAAAGTGGTTCTTTGCAGGCTATATTTGATTTTGAATCGACTAGCGACAGTATGCACGATTGTAGTTTTCGAAATGGCTAGTGATAGTGACAACGGTTGTCGATTTCCAAATGGTTAGTTGTAGCGACAACGGTTGTCGATTTTGAAACGGGTAGAGATAGTGACAACGATTGTCGATTTCAAAATGGCTAGCTAGAGATGACGACATTAAAGATTTCGAAATAGCTAGCGACCACAATGTTCGAATTCAATGTTTGATCTCAACGTTTAAAAGCTATTCGAAACCTAAAAGGTCAACAAGACAATACAAAACCTAAAATTTAAAATCAAAATTATGAGGTGGATTTGAAAAAAGCGAACCTGCTATTAGTTTCCAAGTCCGAAAATTGGGAAATTGGGTGCAGAGAACGTGATACGAGTGATTTCTTGACTTGTGAGGTTGGAACCCGAAACACAATAATTTAAAAAAGCAGAGTATAATTAACCGATAAGAATAGCCTGTCTTCACGATCTGTCACCGAATTTCTTTCTCTCTCTACCCTGCTGTTTCGACACACACACACACTCTCTCTCTCTCATTGTTGCTTCCCACCTCAACAAACCCAAACCCAAAACCAAACCTAAACCCAATTTGAATCCCCCAAAAAAACCAACAATTACAGCAAAAACCCTCGCCTTCAGAACAAGATCTAGCTTTAATCCACCATGAACGATCTTTTATCTGTAAGTTTCTTTAACAAGTTCAATCTTTTCCTTATTTCAGGAGTTTCGAATTATTGAGCAACAAAAGCTGCATTATTCTGAATGCTTTTATGTGGGTTTACATTATTGTTTTAGATCTTGTATTATATTTGATCTTTATTGGTGTCTAATGTTGGTGCTCAAGCTTGAGTAGCATCAACTGTGGAATCACTTACTCTGATCGGAAATTCAACCAGTTGTAGCCTCCGAAATTAACCCTATCGAAAAGAACAAAAACGTAAAAGATTATTAAAAAAAACCCCCAAGCTAAGGAATTGTTTTTGGTAAAAAGTATAAGGTTTAAACTTGGATTTTTGAGTTTAATTTCATTACCTGTGATTCTTTGACTTAAGATGTCAAACTTGTATTAAGCTAATTTATGGTTAGAATATACCAATTTCAGTCTTGTATCCTTGTAAAATTTTCATCAGAAATCAAAGCTAATGAAATCCAATTTGGAATCAAAAGTAGTCCGTATGGCATTCAATTGTTTGAGAACTATGTAAGAGGGAACAGTCATTGCTAAAGTTTTTGTTTTCAAAAGTTTGACGTGCACATATATCCATATAAAAAATAAATATTAGGGTTTTGAGCTGCTTCACAGTTAGGAATCACTATCGCAATGCTATTCATCGTAGGTCTTCTTAAAAAATGAGTTTCATAGTAGGGTGGAACAAAAGTAGGAACTGCCACGGTTAACGACAAGAAGACAAGCCACGATTTGAGAAGAAACACCATTTGTAGAAGAGAATTTAAGGGTAAAAACAATAAGGGGCAGGAAAATGGTCCAGGAATGACCGAATGATTTTATAAACCCAAACCTCTTGGAGAGTTTCAAGGATTCCCACATTTTTGGGTCTCATTCTCATTTCTGAAACCTATACCCATTAACCTAAAACTCCTATTATGAATTACACATGTTCCTTCATTCCCATGCCCGTCAACCTAACTAGGGCGAAATTTATCAAAACGTAATCCGGAAGAATGCGAAAAAAGCAGTGTGAGACTTTGTAACTTGTATGAGCTCGACATTTTAGGATATTAATTGAGCAACAAAATGGAGATGATTGGTTATAATACAAGTGTGTGACTTGACTTGTTTATCCCATTAGATGGTGCTAACTAGTATCTTGCAACATTTTGGTTTTTAATTAAGCGGCATATAATAAAACACCTAATTGCCCCGACTCCAAAAAATGACAGCTTTATTAGAAAAGGTAATTTGAAGAAGTGAATATGGCGCTTCTTGTTTTTTTTTTCCGGTCAGAAAGTCTATGTAAGTTTGTGGGGTTTCAACTCAAAACCAATTGGCAATGAGTGGAGTAACTCAGGACCCTTATTAAGCACATTACAAAGTCACACTCGTCCAATGTGGGACAACACTCAACACTCCCTCACGTGTGGCATTCTTTGCGCCTAACTCGTAGATACTTATGGGTTACGGGGAGTGTGTGTGGTTGTTTGGCCAACCACGGGTGGTCCTGACTCTGATACCACGTAAGTTTGTGGGGTTCTAACTCAAAACCAATTGACAACGAGTGGAGTAACCCAGGACACTTATTAAGCTCATTACAAAGTCACACTTGTACGATGTGGGACAATACTCTACAATCTATGCTATCATTTGTTCATGATATTTACAATGATTTTATCACACAATTATGCGCATGATGACTTTGGTCCATTCTCTAGAACTGAAATCTGAGTTTGTTTTCTGGTGTTTTGGATGGAATTCTCTATTATTGCATCCTACCTATATACGTGCATGGTGTGTGTGCATATTTGATTATTTTATGCGGAAATGTATTTGTTGAATTATGTTTTGTAGGAATCATTTGAGAATCCTCGGGGTCAGGATTATGGCGGTGGAGATCTTGAAATGGGAACACAACGTAACACAAATTCTGGAGAGTTAGGGTTGGATGATTTTTTCAAGAAGGTGACTAGTCTACTGTTTTTTTCCTTGTTTAAAAAAATTATACATGTCTAATATCATTAGCCTAACTCAGAGAGCTTATTGGATTTTTTTCTATTGCTAGGTTCAAGCCATCGAGAAACAATATGAGAAGCTGAATAAGCTACTAAAAAAATTACAGGTCTCATTCTGCTCCTTCTCTCTCTTCGTCTCATACATAGTGTGTGTGCTACAAGGTCACACAATAAAAAATTTGGTTACATGACCACCAAAAATGATTACCTCCCTTCTTTACAGAAAAGTATATACTTTTTAAGCTTCTTTAGAATTAGCAAATTATCTTGATGATAGGATTTATTATAAATGCAAAATAATTATTTTAATCAAATTCTACACAGGACGCTCATGAGGAATCCAGGGCTGTAACCAAGGCTGCTGCTATGAAAGGTAATCTTCAATTTTTATTTTTTTTATTTTGGTTCAGTTATATATATTTCTATTCAAAATCATCCAGCAAAGTGTCAAATTAGGCCTTATGGCTCAATATTTGGAACAAGTTTAACCTTTTATGTTCTTAACATTGTAAATATGTTCTCCAAATTCATGAAATAATACTATCCATACCCCAGAGAAACAGGAGTTGACTTTATAACTAAGATGGAATTTCGGAGACAATTATTTTGGTGAAGATTTCAATTATTGATTACATATTTACTGCAAGCTAATAGAAAGACAGTTTACATAATCTTTTAGAAGATAGGGTAGTCTATATCACATTTATCTTAATGTTTAATTTCAAAGTTTCTTTTGGGAGAAAGAAAGTTTTAAATAAATAAGTTATAAATCTTTTAAATTATTGGTGAAGAATGGATGGTGAAATGTTTGTTAATCTACAGCAATCAAGCAACGTATGGAGAAAGATGTGGACGAAGTTGGAAAAATTGCACGGCTTATTAAATCAAAAATTGAGGAACTTGACAAGGAGGTTAGATCACATGCAAGTTATTTTGAGTTTGTCTCTCTATATTATTTAACCAATAGCTCATCCTCTTGTTATCGAGTAGAACTTGGCTAACAGGCAGAAGCCTGGTTGTGGAAAAGGAACTGGAGTAGACCGATCAAGAACTGCAACCACAATGTAACTGTCACTGTTTCCTAGCCTCTACTTTAGTTTTATTGAAGGGAATAAATTCTATGAATAATTAGCTTAATCTGAATTAACTGTGATCTTCAATGGCAGTTCATTGAAGAAAAAGTTTAAAGACAAGATGTCTGAATTTCAGGTATTGCAGATGCATGGATCCTATATCATTCATCTTCTTGATGTATTTCTTGGTTATTCGTTTATTTATTTATTTATTTATAATGATGTATGTTTAGGCTCTACGAGAAAGCATCCATCAAGAGCATCGTGAGGTGGTTGAGAGGCGTGTCTATACAGGTTTTAAACTAATCATCTTCAAATATAGTTGGAAACTTAATGGTTTTAGTTTACAATTTCTTATGCAACTTTTTTTTCTGACTCTCTTCAGTTACGGGAACCAGGGCTGATGAAGAGGTATGATCTTTTTTACATTCTCAACTCATATAGATTATAGCATATTCAAAAATATATTCTAATCATTCCTTCGGCAGACAATCGATCGACTGATAGAGACAGGGGATAGCGAACAAATTTTTCAGAAAGCAATCCGGGAACAAGGTCGAGGACAGGTTAGTTTCTTCTGGGTCCCCGGGAAAGTGGTTGGGTTTTTTATGCCTTTTGCTGATCATGTCTTACCTTTTTCCTGGTGTTGCTGTAGGTCCTTGACACCCTTGCAGAGATCCAAGAGCGCCATGATGCAGTAAGAGAAGTAGAAAGGAAGCTTCTTGAGTTGCAACAGGTGCCGAGTTTATATATACATATATATGTGTGTGTATTAATATCTATATAGTTAAATAAATAATTTATTGAATACCTTTGAGGCAGTTGAAAAATACTTTAATTTTGGAGTTTGTTGCTGGTTGCCCTTGACAGTTCATCTGGTGTCATCATTATCTGTTGCATGATTTTTCTATCATACTACAGCTGGTTGCCCGACATTCAAAGCATACATGACCTAATTTTAATACAAAATCTTAATTAACCTGTGTGTTTGGCCTAGTTCTTTTCAGTCTGAAACTTTCAAACTTTTTAAGAACAATTCCCTTTGTTATTCCTTGGTGTAATTCCATGTTATAACTACCCTTGGGATATTTGGTTTGTAGCTAAAGAAGCATCGTCAATCATTGCATATTGGATGGAGTTAATACAAACATCTCCTTCAGTCCCATGAAAAATGCCTTGTTTGAAATGGGCGCTTGAGGTTGGGAAGTGGACTTTCTCTCAAATGCCTAAGCAATCCACAAATAAAAAAAGTATATGTGGTGAAAACATTATAAGTTGACTAGAGATATAGGTTGATGAAATGTTTTGACTAACCAAATGTCTTAAATACCCTTATGGAGTGATACTAGTCCTGCATACCCAAATCACTATCACCGACTAACGAGTTAATGGTCAAACTCACAAGGGGCAAATGGGTAGTTTCCTATTAAAAGTTTATACTCGTATAATTTTCCCTTGAAGAAAACAACCTTTTTTGTCTTTGCTTTTTGGAATTTTTATGTTCAAATGCTTATTTGACCCAATATTAATTGTTGCAAAACTATTTTCGGATGAAAACTGGTCCACGAACTTTACTGTAATGCTCTTTTATCTCTTAAAGAACAAAGTTGGCTTGAAGAGGAAGTTAAACATAGGGGTATGTTAGACATCCGACTTAGTTCCAACTACCTTTAATTCATCTCCTAGTTTTATAAATGTTCCAATGCTTTTGAGACCAATTAAAATTTGATTGTTGTTTCTTTTTTTAAATTGCCTGTAACAATGTCATCATTTCTCATAGATATTTATGGATATGGCTGTACTGGTGGATGCTCAAGGGGAAATGCTCGACAACATAGAGACGCAGGTAATTGGAAATCACTTCTGTAAGTAGTTACACCGAGCTACTCTTGTATAATGAAATTTGGACAGAAAATTTTGCCACAAAAGGTCTATTCTTTGTGTGGATACCCTTTGACTTCTTGTGCTCAGACCCTATACTCTTGAATCAAATGCACAACTAATATCGACCTTGCGACAACCTTATCGCCAAATTTAATATATCTTTATCCTTCTTTACTAACTTCAAAGTAATCATTACGTTTGTCAAACAGCTAAAGACTGCCCTTTTGACTTCTTGTGGTCAAAGCCAAAATTATTTTGATTCATTTTTTTTCTTCTAACCGACCTGGCAATGGCATGTTGTAGGTGTCGAGTGCAGTGGACCATGTGCAAGATGGGAACAAAGCCCTTCACAAGGCGAAAAGCCTACAAAAGAACTCGAGAAAGTGGATGTGCATTGCTATCTTGATTTTACTCATAATTATTGCAGTTGTCGTAGTTGGCGTGCTCAAGCCTTGGAAAAGCGGCAATGGTGCTTAGTCTTGACTTCCAATTAATTAGACTTGTGGTATCAAATGTCAAGAAATGTTTTGTTGTTTAATTGCATACCATTTGAGAGTTTGAGTGTGAGGTCTTATTTGGGAGTACAAGACTTGTACTCTTACAAAACATATACCCCTTATTCTTGTGTAAATTGAGAGCATTTTTCCCCCCTATTGTTGACCTTCTGTAAGTTGTCTCTATATGCCATTAACTCTGCTTGCTCTTTGTAATATTCATGTTCTTTATGTTTGACTTCTTTTTTATATATAATTTGCTTTAGTCATCTTTATACTTTAATTTTCTCTAACATACATATGGTCTTACAACAATAGATTATTTGGTTAGCAAGAGAGCAAGTTGTATGAATTTGGCTGTTTTCATGGAATAGTATGCAACTCGAATTTGGCTCGAGCCTGGATAATTTTTTAAAATGTAGTTTTTATATACCGCATAATTGTTGCCTTGGACGAGTTCTTATCACTCATGAGTGTTCTTGATAGAAATACTCACGGGACTAGAACCATGGACCGCTCTTTTGTGAAGCCAGTGTCTTATCCGGTAGGCTATTATATTAGTTACTAATTTGAGCCTGTATATGTTTGCTAATGTTAACTATTGTGCGTGTGAGGATTACTGATTAGAATTGTCTTTCCTGTGTTGTTTGGGGGTGTGTGTGTGTGTGTTTATATATATTTTTTAAATAATATAGTAAATTACTTGAGCAATGACCACCTATAATGAATTAAAGCTAGCATATCAATATGTGTAAAATATGTTTAAATTTCTAAGCTTTAAAGTTTGAAAACGATTTAACTCTTGAACTTTTTAATGAACATTTTAATCCTTAAACTTGTTGTAATCGGGTGTTTTAGCCATTTGACTTTCGTTTTAAAACTCAAAATTCAACGGTAAAATACCGGTGTAATCCTCAAACTTTAAGCTTAAAAGTAGTTTAGTCTCTAAACTTTTTTGGTAAACGTTTTAATCCCAACAAGTTTGAGAATTATGCTGCTTTTTAGTGTAAAGTTCGACGACTAAACTACATTTTCCTCAACAAGTTTGAGGTTTAATCCTGTTATGGGACATCAACCGACTAAAACACCCAACTGCAACAACTTTAAGGTTTACAACGTTCATTAAAAAAGTTAAGAAAACAATTTTAAAATATAAAATTTAAATTAATCTATATTAAGGGGCAAGCAATAATCAATAATTCCATTGTCGTCCAGCGGTTAGGATATCTGGCTTTCACCCAGGAGACCCGGGTTCGATTCCCGGCAATGGAACCTTTTTCTAACCAAGCATTTACCCGATAGAGAAATCCGGGTCTCTAGAACCCGATCTTTCTTTGTTCGGATCCAGATCTGTCATCTCAATTCAATATCCATTTTGAGGTCAAACGAGCTCGCTAAAGAAGAAGTTCTTCAATCTTTGACCACGCTTCGATTCTCTTGAAACCTCAACTGATACTCGATTCCCTCGGTTTGCTGTTTTGCACATTGATTCATCGAAAGTTTAATAGCTGATTAATTGGTTCATCGTAACAGGTATTAAAATCTATTACTGTTTTTTGTTCGTGTTTCGTCGTTTCAAGTTCTCCGTTTCGGTGTTTTTATTTTAAGTTTTTTTGTTGTTCATAGGATTAGGGGTTTGTGGAATTAGGTTCAGTGATCAATTTGCTTTTAGATTCCTCTTTGTGGTTTAATTCGTTCTTACAGTAACTTTAGGCGCATGAACATCATCACAGATAACTTATGATATTTTGGCCAAAATGAGTTGTTAGCATTCAGATTGATGCATTAAGAGGGAAAAAACCAACTTGATTGTACATTATTCATCCTCAAACAGTGTTAATATTTAAGTTATGATTTTCAATTAGGTTAATCTTTTTGTTGCTATAAACAAAACTGGCTTGGGGCATTAGAACAATTTAGGGTTTGAAAGCTTAGAATGTTTTGAATTTGAGAAAGAAAAGTTCTTGATAAAATTCCAAAATCAAGTGAACTGCTACATGATCGAGTTGACCAAACCTTTAGAACAAATGGGTAGGGTACTTGAAACAGGGGTAGAAGATTGCTTGTCAGCTTCTGGGGAGTTTGGCATTGAGCTTTTTGGAATTGGTTATATGATTATCATATTTTCAAATTATAGATGATTAATTTCTAAGATTGGGGTTACAGTTTCTAATCATTGTATAACTTTAGAGTCGATACTCTTTTTCAGATAATCAGTTTAGAAGTAGCTACGGCTAAACTGATTCAGATTTACGATTATATAAATAAGCGGAATTTTGTCAAACACTTACAACCAATTTATCACAACTTCAAATAGCGGAGGCACATTCGAAAACCTTCTTTTGTAGCCCGTTTTGTTATAGCTGATGATGTCATATTTACTCTACTTATAGATATTTCTGAATCATTACATGTTTGCTAAAGCATTATTAATTGAACTTTGATCAACAAAGTTTTATTTCAGTATTTAAATCTGTCTTAAGATTGTATTGTTTAATATGCAGCCAGGCAGGCCTTTTGTCATGGGTTCATCACAAAGGGAGGAGGTCATAAAGGACACCCCACAAACCGAAAGTGAGAAGGAGTGTTTTCAGATAAAGGTATTGTTCTTTGCTCGAGCTAGAGATCTAACCGGTTTAACGGATATGGAGCTTGAAGTGACATCAGGTACTACCGCGGGTGATTGCTTAGATAAACTTGTTGCAAAATATCCAGGCTTGAAAGAGCTCCGGGGATGCATGGTTTTGGCTTTGAACGAGGAATACACAATTGAATCAGCACTTGTTAAGAATAGAGATGAATTGGCCATTATACCTCCTATAAGTGGTGGCTAGAGATATAGTGTATAGATCAAAACATCAAACTCTGTTATATGTTTATGTTTAATCATACTTCCAAAACCATATTATATACCAAATGTATTATTTACTACCAGTTTGAAAATAAAATAAGGGTACTCTACTCTATGACTAGTCTTGGAATTAGTGTAAATTTTAGAAGGGTGATTCTATATAACCCCCTTGACTATCTATGTAACCCCCTTGATTTAACATGTGTGAGTGAAAAAACTTCATTGAAAATGTAGAGGTTTTAGAAAGTTGAATTTGGACAGTTCTTTTTTGGATATTGTTTAATTGGGCTGTTAAGTCTCTTCATATGCAAGACAAATTAGTCATTTTACTTTTATTAGTAATTAGTATTTAATCATCATTTTACTTTTATTAGTAATTAGTATTTAATCATGTTTATCATTTTCTTTACAAGTATTCATCATATCATATTATTTGAATGTGCTCTGAAGTTCTGAACTCACATTCAATGTTTTATGCAATTCCAAATTCAGATCATTAACCTAGATTCAAATCTTTATCCAAATCAACCATAAGGTATGCCTAATGTTCATTGTTTGACACATTGCATTAAGTATTTCCAATTTACTCTTCTTTCCTTTTTACCATATGCATTAATCTCTTTGTTAGACATACTTTTAAGACATAAGAATCATTTTCCTTAAAAATATATATAACGTTCACTAAACACAAAATCTAATCAAAGTCGTCAAGGTCAAAACATAAAGTATACAAGTAATTCAATCGACAATTATGTATCTACCTAACTATCAATGAAAGTGATTCTTTTCATAAGGTAAAAAAGATGAACATTTCTTCAAGAAAACTCAACTAAATTTAACTTAACAAAATAACCCGCAGCATAAAAGGGGGCCACACTTGTCAAAATTGAGAAAATTGCCTACTGTTCTTGCTCCCATCCTCCCAATCTCAACCCAGGGTTGTAATTTGTGAAGAGTCGGAACTCGTTTCCGAGCTTGCTGGAGTGCTGTGGGCGAAATCCACATGGACGCAACCCTAGGAGTTTCGCTGCTCTATCATGCTGCACTGCACCTGTTCACATCAAAACAAAACCCTGTTATCAACTACAAGTAGTTTTCTTCAGTTTCATGTTTGCGGTTTTTACTAGCAAAAAACTAGCCCAAAGCGGCTTGTTGATAAGCACAATAAGCCGGAGCCATCTTATTTGACTATATGAGTCGGCTGCATGGATGTGGATCAGGTTTGGCAACTCATGGACACTTTGAACAAGGAAGACAATGGGATTCTTGGGAAAGTAATTGAATTTATAATTTCATATATAACTTTTTAATAGTAATTCTTAATGTGTTCCGCTTTGGAAATAGGTTAGCCATGTCGACCCACTTATGACACAGACAAGTTTAGCCTCGATGCTAATCTATTCACTCTGTGTTGGGTGGGTTCGTGTCATGTTTTTGTGTCGTTTACGGAATCCACCCGTAATGGGAGACGAGGAGCATCTTTCGGGCAGCAATTACCCGCACACCATTGTCTCTTTTGAGACTTGACCCTGCAACTTTTTAAATGTTGGGATACCTTGTTACCATTATTATCATAAAGAGATGAAACTAGAGATGAAAATTCTAACCCATTAACATATTTTTATGGCAAATTACTCAAAAATGCCGAGTTTGATGATGTTTAAACCCACCATCTACAGTCAGTGAGGATGATTGGATACTTATGAACGAATTGATTTGTGTTAAGTTTTATCTAAAACTGCTCAAATTATAAAATCTTGCTAAAAAGCGAACACGTCAAATGGGTCGAACAAGTAGAAAGTCACTCAACATCCCTTTTATGCATACAACCTACTAAAACATTCTACTCACAGATTTACGTTCTTATTATAACCTAGTTGTTTTCTGTAATCATAGTTAGCATGTAAATTATTTATAAGAAAATTTTAAAACACTACGATATCAGTGTTTGCACCAATTTTAGACTGAAACATTTTGTTGCCCAGCCCATCCATTTTGCCACCTCTCCATGGAGCATAAAGAAGTCAAGCTCGTCAAGATTATACAAACTTACGAGCCACAATGTACTGTCTATACAAAGAGCACCAAAAAATTTAAAAATGAATAAAGCAGGTAAAAAAAAAATGAAAAATGTCTGACCTGTGAGTAAAAGCAAGTATGATTCTTCTGGATGCTTAAGAAAAGCAATTGTTTCAGAAACTTTTTCCAAGCACTCCTGGCTCTGCCCATTATAAATACCAGCAAAATGGAAGTCACTTCGTTTCAAAAGGGAAAAATGCAAATGAAAACTAATATACAAAGACATTCTTTTAAGCAAGATGCTTAAATCTTATGAACCAGAAATAGCAGATAGAAAAACTTCAAGGCAAGGTTCAAGAATGACTCGCTATTTCCACATGCTACGCGACTAAAAATTTAAACTTGCTCAGATTTCAACTCTGTAACAAGATACAATTTACAAGATTAAAGGGATGCATAAATGGCAATTTTGAATTATTGTGTACCAGATAAGGAGGATCTGCAATAATGATACGAAAAGAATGCTTCATTGAGGATGGGAGCTCCAATGGTTCATTGTAGTCATAGAAAGTAAATTCATTTCCATATTGCTCAAACCGTTTGTCGTATTCCAGAAGTTGCACAGATAGCTCACGATGCATTTTCTGAAACAAGGTGAAGGGCAGATAGGTTAGAGTTTATTGACTTTATTCATAGATATAATTTAAATAAAAAAGAGAAATTCAACAATGGAAGTAATTGTGGGAAATTACAAGTACCTATGGAGGACTAAACCTATCTTCAGGGAGGCATAGCATAGGAAAAGCCCCAATCTCTGATGAGTCAGCTTTGCATTTTGTAGTCAAACCCTAAACCTTAATAGGTGGACTAACCAAATGTCCGAATGATAGTTGTCCTAATTGTTGGTAATATTCATTGCTGCTAGAGACTATTTCATATATATAATTTCAACATACTAGTTTAATAGTTTCAAATACTTAATCTCCCTGCATCCGCGATCAGATAATTATTTCCACAAAGAATCTTCCTGTGAAGTATGTCATTCTTGAGCCCTGATGATTCCATGGGTCCATAATGAATCAGCTTCTCCATTATCAGAGAACCGCGACACATTAAGTACATGATTGTTATATTTGTCTTAGTGCAGGTGAACTATTCCCATTACCTCATTCACTAAGACTTCGCCATTTAACAGAGAGTCTAACGTGGCATCTATCCCTGAAACTAGGAAAACAGAAAACTACAAAACAATTACATTGTCCCCCATGCCATCAATGACACGCAAATATATTAATTGCTTAATGATGTTTTCATGTAACTCCACAAAAGTAGATCCACAGGTAATATTTTCAAACCCGTCAAATTTTGAATATTCTGTTCCATAATCTACACTCATCAATTTGCGATATCCATCCCAATTTGCCACCATACGTTCCAAAAGCCTGGTAATAATCCTATCTATCATACAGTACAGAATTTCATCTATGTCTCAACTCAACGGCTTAAGATTGAAGTGAAATCAGCATGTTTCTTATTGAAAGAGGCATATTTCTGTCCTCCCGTAAGGTACCAAATATTTTAACTAACAAAAACTGTGTTTGAGGATGTGAAGGTACCTTGAGATAAACGTAGAGAGTAGGGCAAGCAATGCAAGCGACGGAAGGGGGAGAATCCATGGACGTATACAACGCGTGAACTTCTTTCGCAACCGTCTCCGCCGTATCCCGGTCATACCAGAATTGGCTTAGCCTCCAGTCCTCCGTCACTAACACCACCTCCTCCGCCACCGTCTCTCCACCGTTGTCAGCCACGATTGAACGGTTCTGTTCGGAGAGAAACTCTCTGAGAGCTTCTAGAGCTTGAGCGCTCAGCATCGGAGTGTCGTCATCGGCGGCGTTTTGATCCCTCACGTCCTCCATTTTCTAGGGTTTGCTGATTTCTACTTTCTAGTCGTTTCAACTTTCATCAATGCTTAAGCACACCAGTCTACAACTAACCAAACGGCGGTTTTAGAAAACTTTCATAACAGCCCCTACGTTTAGTGAATAGCTAATATTGTCTTGAATTTTTTTTTCTTTTGCATTTAGACAATTTTTTTACATGAAATACATTATTAGGCCGTGTGGGTACCGCATCAACCCAATTCAAATGTCACATCAGATTTTTTTTTTCCAACTCAAATTAACTCAAAATCCAAGTAGCACTTATTCCAAGTCAACCCAATCTTTTTTTATTTATTTAATTACACATTTATATATTAAACAAAATAAAATATTTAAACAATTCTATAAAAAAATAAAATATAACAAATAATATAAATAAA
>JAUEJL010039076.1:0-21054 GCA_032274825.1 Drosophyllum lusitanicum
CCCGTATAACCCGAACTAAAAGTGAAATACTTACATTGGGTTTGAACTAAAATTGCATACCCTCTTTTCAATTTCTAAATCCGCCACTGGCCACCGCCCAATGTCATCGCCTCCGCCAGCTCTCTCTCTCTCACACACTTTCTCTCTTTCTCGCACACGTTTAGTGGGTCTCATCATCGCCAAAAAACAACGCCATCGCACCACCAACTCTCACATAGTGTATGTGCGTATAGATCTAAGATCTAGGGTTTATAAGTTTCGATTTAGGCGGCGGTTGTTTTTAGGCTATATTCGTGGTGGCAGTTGGTGGTGGTGATGGGTGGTAGGGTTTTCTTCGATTTTTGAGTTTCTATTTTCTTGTTGGTGGTGTGGTGTTTTCTTGTTGGTGGTAGGCTATTTTAGGTGGTGGCAGTGAGGGGTTGTTCAATGGCAGAAAGAGAGAGACCGTTAGCTTCTTGAGTAAGGATAACGCCTTCAACACCGGAGGTGCCTTTGAGGACGGCGACGGCTTTCTTGGTGGCTGTAAGCTTTTGATTTTTGACTCTCACAAACATACTTCTCCATCTACCAACACCACCATCTTCTCAACTGATTTTCATCTCCATTCTTTCAAGATTTCGATCTATGCGTAGTAATTTTCAAGAAAAATATTGAATCTCAATGTAAAACCCCCCAAAATGTCTTGAAGAAAAACTATCGAGAAAAAGATGAATGAATGAAGATTTGGAGAAACCATAGCAAGAAAATAGACTTCGGTCATCGTAGTGGTGGTGGTGGTTGCCGGCGATAGGGGCGGTGGTGGTGGTGGTGACCGTGGTTTGTTAGAGAGGGAGAAAGAAAGAGAGAGAGCTCTGGTAAAAGAAAAGAATATGTACAATGACTACAGGAAAACAAAATAAATAATAATAAGTTAAATTTAATGAATAAATAATTAAAATAAGGGTAAAATTATGATTTTACATTATTTTAACGGAGATGACTAAAGGTCAACGTTAAAAAGGACTATACTCGCCACAAAATGGTTCATAAAGGACTATCTTCAGTCATTTTGAAGTTAAAGGACTAAATCGACAGAAATAGCTAAGTTAAAGGACCATTTAACCAATTAACTCTTAAAAAAAAGAGCGCAATTCAAAAAAGGTGTTCAAACTCATCATTATGTTGTGTAGTACTCTTTTTGAGTAATCCCGTTCCGGCAAT
The DNA here is from genome assembly GCA_032274825.1 of Drosophyllum lusitanicum. Taxonomy (NCBI): domain Eukaryota; kingdom Viridiplantae; phylum Streptophyta; class Magnoliopsida; order Caryophyllales; family Drosophyllaceae; genus Drosophyllum; species Drosophyllum lusitanicum. Next base: position 1,201 of record JAUEJL010039076.1, read on the forward strand.
AATAGGCTAGCAGTTGAAGATTTGTAGTCTATTGTAAAGCTTCAACGATCAAATTTTAACATGTCATTTTAACTTTAAATTACCTTTTTTTAACTTTTAAGTAAACTTTATCCTTATTCTTTCGTTTGGTTTGTTATGTATAGTTCATCATACATTTATATTAGTTTTTCATAAATTTTAGATTTTTGTTTGGTTTGTTATGTATAGTTCATCATACCTTTATATTAGTTTTTCATAAATTTAAGATTTTTTATACACAGTTCTGTAATAATATTTAATTGATTAAAAATATTATTTTAGAAAGAAAATTTTAGGTCAATTCATCTCAACCTATTTCGTTTATGCATTCATTGAAATAAAATTTCTTTTATTTTCTGGATTTCCTCTAGATTAAAAAAAGATATAGTTTACCAAAATGTATCCAACTTGTCACGTTTTATTATTGTGTGTAGGCACTCGGCCATTCTCCCCTTACTCCAAGAGCCGAAACAGCCTCTATTCCTTCAACAACAGTTAGGTCTTCTACTCTACCTCAATTCACCATTTCGAACCACCACTACTTATGACTTCTTACTCCTGCTCCTAGACAAAAAGTCTTCCTACTTCTCAATTATGAACATTAAAAGTTTTATTTTGTGTATTAAACATTTAATTTATTATTATTGTATGTATTTTTGTTACATAAAAAATGAAAAAATATATAAGTTTAGTACATACAATAGAAAGTTTTATACACTCAATAGCGATAAATTAAGCGTTTGATACATACAATAGAAAATTTTAAAATTTAATACATACAATAGCAAAACGTGACAAGTTGGATATACATATGTGAACTAAATCCTAAAAAAAACTTCATTAACTGATTTCATGGGTCTAGTATCCTGAGATCAATCTTGACCTTATTCTTGTAAATTCTTCTTATGCTACCTTCTTGCTAAAACTCTTTTAATATGTTGTTTGAAAAAATGAAATAAAAGAATGTGAAAGGTTAATGACTAAATATGATGTTTAGGATATATTAGACTATACGTCTGCTTCTAATAGTACGTAGAACGGTCTAAGTTATACCAACGCCTGCCTAATTCCAGTAGCTATAAATCCAAGACGATTCAAATAAATTGTGGTTCTAACTAATCTTTGGACTTGTGTCTTCCGTAAACAAAGGGTTGGGTGCCGTTTGAAAACTATGTACATATCTTCATTTTGCTCATTTCTCACCAACAGAACTAATGATAAATTGTCATTGTCATTATGAATAAATTGTACATAAATACCACTTGTTAGAATAAAGGAATATATGGTGTTTCCCTACCACTCATCACACCGTCAAGTCGGTTTTTTCTCTTACCACTTAGCCCATCTCTTAGTCACGTGTTACTTCACACTACATCAATTTATAGGACTTACATACTATCCAACTAACAGTCAAGAATTTATTTAAAGTAAGAAAATGAAAAGAAGCTGCAAGGCACTACATCAATTTCTGCCCATAGAAATTTACACTTAGGAGTGATAACTAGTGTGTGATCACCAAATTGCCGAAAAACCAAATTGACTTGTGTAAACCGAAACCGAGAAAACCAATACTCGAGCAACCCGTGACCCAAAAATAAGGATATACCTGAGTCATGAGTCGTGTTGGGTTCTCCAAATTTACTACCTGTGGGTAGAAATGGCAACGGGACAGGCTTTGGTCGCCCTGTCCCCGAACCCAAAATGAAAACCCGTCCCAGTTCCCCATCGGGGATTGTTTCGAGGCAACCCGTCAGGGTGTCTGTCAAACCCGAACCCGACCCGAACCCCGGTGATAAACACGAACCTGACCCGACTAAAAAGACAAGAAAAAAAAATGGCAACTGCTATTGGAAACAAACGGTCAAAAAATCTCCAAAATATAATAAACTCTTTGTTTGATTGTTTCAAATGAAACACCATTACCAAATCAAAAACAGTGAACTACATGTCTACATGTTATTGAATCATTTTTGTACTCTCCAAAGACCAAATATATAAAACATATATATTTATACACATTATTATATACATAAATATATAAAACATATATGTATATAAATGTATAAAAATATATCGGGGCGGGGCAGGGATAGAGTGCCCCAGCCCCGGCCCCGGCCCTAACCCGAAAATGTCATCCCCGACCCGACCCCAAAACTAGCCGGGTTCATGTTGTTTTGCCATCCCTACCTGTGGGTACCTGTCCCATCCCGTATATATTTAGTTTATTAAGAATAAGATATTTATTAATGTTTTATAATACAAATTTACTAATCTTTAATAAAATCTCTATCACATATCGTGTTTTCTTGATTCACGGCTTACTACAATTGATTTTGTTATCCATTTTCTTTGAAAATCTTGATCTAGCCATTTCACTACCACATCAGCGATAGGTGATTCCAATAAGGCAAAGTTCCTAATTTATCGGCGAGTGGCGACTCGATCCTCTATACTCTTAACTTCATTTTCTAGTATTTTTCTTTAGTGTTAATCGTTTTATTTACTCACAAAATAACTTTATTTTCTAGCATTTTTTTGTGTACATCAACACATATGCCAAAATGCGAGTAACCGAGAACCGAACTGTGGGTACCAGCTCTTTTTGGTTCACTTCAGATTGGATACCTAACCTGCACAGTTCAATTTCGGGTAGTTAAACTGAGTACCCCATATATACGGTTTTCAAATTTCTCACTATATACCCGCCCCTTGGAACACCCCGTACCTCCCACCACTCAAGTTGTGGTTGCACCACATGGTTTACCTCTCATCAAGCTAAATTTGAAGGTTTCAACATAGTGGCTTGCTTATGTAATATAAGGATGAAAACGCCCTTCAAGCGTTAAAAGAATACGGATAACAAACAAGAAAAGCAAACACAAAATATAACGTGTGTAACACCACTTTTCTTGTTTAACTTTTAAAATATATTAACTACTAACTAGCACTCAAAGTATTAGAGTTTACAAAACAAGTTTGCTATTTACATAAGTGCTATTAGTTTTTCCCAAAAAGTAGTGCTAGATGTTCGCTTCAAAAAATCCAGGAGCTATCTAGCTGATCAGAGTGCTAGGACCTTACCCTTACTGGAACCTGATTTAACTGCATGTACAACATACTAAACATAAGCAAACGCTTAGTGAGCATACTAACTGAGTAGAATTAAACATTAAACAAGATTAAACTCTTCTCAGGATGTCTCACATCCAAGCTGTAAAACTTGCGAAACTGTTAACTTGTCCCGGGGTATGACTGCACCTCGCCCATAGCCAAGCCCCTGAGACCTTCCCTCGAGTATAAAGAGCTCAATATACCCTTTTCCACTTTCGTTGACACAAAGCTACACTTGCATGTAACTAGGTATCAGCATTACTTGGTACACAGCTGGCTGTATACCCTGTCACTATTCCTGTACATAGCTATACTTAAGGCATGGATATACATCTGTACTTATATCACATATAAATTTAGCATATAACATAGCATATGTATCATACTATTCACCTTGTACACGTATACATATTAATCATGTTAAAAGTAAGTACACTCACCTATACTAGTTACAGTGATATAAGGTTTATGTGTTCAGTTATGTATCCAGTCACCTCCTTATACAAGTAACATTGCAATGTATCATAAATCTGCAATTCTGTCTTGAAATAGGGCCTACACGGGCTGTGTCCCATGCACACTACACGACCTTACCTGACCACATGGCCTGTGTTGACAAATAACCCTACACAGGCCATGTACCTCTTGTGCTACACGACCGTGTAACCCCACATGGTCTGTTACCGCCTTAATTCTCTACACGGGCCGTGTTAACATACACGGTTAGGCTACACACCCTCCCAAAACTTACACGGGCTGTGTACGCTATAGACTCAGCCGACCGTGTTTTCCTCACAGACGCTGTTTTGAGCAAAACTTCGACCCGAAGTCGATTCAGACCAACTAGGGGTGTTTTCCTACACCCCATACAGTAAATAACAATAACCAAATCAATAGGAAACACTATGAACATGCTATGAACATTGATTCCACCATAGAATCATTTTCTTGACCCAAAACACACAAAATACAATCAAGAATTCATACCTTGCTACTTGGGATTGCTTAGGTGATGTTATAGTATCCAAATCTTGCTGAAATGATCTAAAAATTACTAAGAAAGTGGCTGTTATGAGAGTAATGAAATGGTTGTGCTTGAGAGGAGTTTTGACTAATCAAAAGTCAAACTTCTATCACTTATATATAAATACATTTTCAAAGAATAGCAAAACAGACCCTGAACTTATCAACTTTTAAAATGATAACTTTATCCCCTCAAGTTAAAACACATAAAACACATAAAAGGTAACTCACAAAACACATAACACTTTAGTAGTTAATAATTAGATTATGAACCTTGGGGCGTTACAACATGGTTCGGTTAGAGCCCCGACATACGTCTACGGGCAGGAACCATAGATTTATTTATCAACTTAGAGTGTTTTGATGTACATATGACTGAACCCTAGCTTGATATTTATAATTAACACTACAAGAAATCTGTCAATTACTGACGGCAAGAAGCGTCGGAAAATGGTCACTAAAAGGCATTTCTAACGAATTTCTGACCAAAAAATTTGGTTTGAAATAACACCGTCGCTAATCTTTCTGACGATATTCACCGACGTTTTCTAAATTTTTTCTGATGAAACCGTGGTCACTAGATCGTCGGAAATTAAATATTAGAATATTTACTAATAATAAATAATAATATTTTTTTAATTATATTAAATTACGGAAAATAAATTCACTGACACATCTGCGATGGAAATTAGGGACGAAATACCAACCAAACTTAAATTTTTAATTTTTTATTTTTTGTACCAACAAATTACCGACGATATTGATTTTTACATTTTTTAAAAAGCAATTTATACCGACGATTTACCAACGCAATATACTGACAATTTACAGACACAATATTACCGACGATATACCGACGCAAATTTACCGACTATATACCGATGCGAATTTACCGACGATATACCGACACAATTTTACCGACGATTTACCAACGCAATTTTACTGACGATTTTCCGACGACGTAATTGTACCAACAATTTTACTCACGGTTTTTCAACGTAATTTTACCCACAATTTACTAACGTTTTGTATTAGTATTAATTTATTTGTAATTTTACAAATCGATCATTTGCCAACTACAAAATGTAATCCTTTATTTTATATAATAATTTAAATTTATCGACGGTGTAAATTCTTTTATACGAATGTTATTACAATTTAAATTAGAACATCGAAATGGTAATGTATATATTCCTATTCAATACAAAAGTATAATATAGAAATGCATTCAATTCAAAAAATAACAAATATGACCATTAAATTTACATTCGATATGGTAATGCATACATAGTATAGTTACTGCGTGTGCTCTTTGTGCACCACATTACCTGAAAAAAACAATCGGTAAAAAGGCACAAGGAACCAGAAACCACAGAACCGAAGGATTTCATTTTAAAAATGTATATACAGAAGGATAACGAATGGAGGCAGGCCATTAAAGATCAAGCCCAAGAGTCAGCAGAGTAGAAGCTAAGAGAACAAGAGTTAAAGAAGATTAAAAGAACAAGGGTATATTGGAGAAGAACCATTAAAACACTGGAAGAAGAATGGTGAAACTTGTAAATTGGATATCATAAATCCTGATATCACAATACAGGATAAACCATTATATATAAAATGAAATTACATGTCTCAAAGCGAAGGTAGAGAGTGTATTTTATGGAAAAGGATAAGTTATTCCAATGCAAAATGTATCATCAATTTCTTTTTTGCCGCTTCTTGACTCAATTTCAATACTTCTTGTGTTGCTTGTAACTTCGCTTCACGTGCTTCAACTCATTTACAAAGTTCTACTTCACATGTTTTATCTCGTTTGTGAAGCTCTGCTTAATGTGCTTCACCTCATTTACAAAGCTCATCTATTTCTTTCCAACATGTTTTCTCGGGTTTTCGCATCTTGCCTTTGTTTTTCCGTTTATTCTTTCAATAAGTGTCCCTACGTATATTACAAACATATAACACCCAAATATGATTTATAAACAAATATCAATAGTGGATACGAATTGAAAGATATATGGATGAGATAAGTAATAATAACCATTAACATTTTACAATTGAATTATAATAAATACACATTAATGTCATCATTAGATGTTATACCTACGTAATGGTATGGAAGACGAAGCACAACAGGTACTCGTTTGAACCGTTACCACGTACATGGATCGGATGCCTCTTACCTTCAAGTAATCTCTTTGTATTTGTCTTTTTCGTAACTCGTCTCCAAATTTCAAGATCGCCCATTGATAGATGATCTGAACCATATTTTCTTATCATAACCTTGAGATACTCATACTAATAAGTATATAACAATATCACATTTTAGAGATGATTAATATAATTAAATGACAAAAATGTTATATGAACGTTAATTTTACTAACACTCGTTTCGACTAGGAGTCAACAAACACCGGGGAGCCGGTCCCTGCAGCAACTACCCCCTTACTCCAAAGGCAACGGTTGACCCGCTTCTTTTTCCTAAATGTATAGATATTGTTGTTAAAAATTATATGAGTTCCAACACATGGTAAGGGTGGCTAATATTTACAATTGCTACGTTGGAATAAGCATAATATAAGAACTCGTCTAATTTGTTGCACAAATCAAAAGAATGAATTCCTCTACTATTGGTCATCCCTTATCCATCTATTCTCTATCGTTATTCATCGACATAATTATTTAGTAAAGACACTTGTGCATGAGAAAAAGTCAAAAACACCCTAAAAACACACAGAAATAATAATATATCAATGTAAAATGCACTTCAAGTTATTAATGTTTGTCCCTATAATGTATGTGACCATAGACCGCCAAGGACGTCCGATAGATATATACATACATAAAGTACAGAAGCATGTTAAGATATACACAGAGTCAAAGATTCACAAATGCTAATAATCAAATATACATATATCTGCATACATTATTGTAAACAAAATACATGCAAAATTTATGTGCAATTTTAGACTTGTAACTCTTTGTAAGATGAAAATCCGGTCCTCTGTTACAGAAAAAACAAAACCTAAACTACATTGTCATGTATACAAAGTAAGTAGTTTTGTTATTAATAGTCAAAACCTATAATAAACCTACATTACTTGCACCCTTCCCAAACAATTTCTATAATAAGAATTCATATTATGGTTGTTGCATATAATACTTGTTACATAAAAGAAGGTATTTTCATATCCTTATTTTATATGTAGGTTTATCCATGTTATCAACGGGGCAATTTAGACTCATCCACGTAGTGAGTCAAATCTGAAAACCTCTAAAAAGCTAAATCAAATAGAAAAAGATTCAACAGGGTCAAGAAGGTTTAATGGGGGTACAAACAAAACCATATTGAACATTTCTCTGTCTACCGGTATTTGTATGCTTTATATATAGTTGCATTATCCATGATTAGTTAAGCGCATCATAACCTTCAATATAAAACCACATATGAGAACAATAAACAAATAGCTTTGAAACGATTGGAACCAAATATTGTTATCTTTGTGGACATTAGATTTATAACTTTAATAAAGTTAAAATAATCAAGGGTAAATTACATAAAATGCCAAGATATTAAACATACCAACACAAGATGAAATAACCAAAAAACATTCGCCGGTGGTCGGTATGGCTTTCTGTGGCCGTCTTTAACTAGACGGCGGTGGATGAGGGCATCAACTTCCCTTAATTAATGGTGAACGGTAGGGTAACAACTCGTTACCGTAATCCACAACAGCTTCAAGGATTTAGTTAAGGCAGGAACTTGCTGGTAGTCGAGTAGCTTCCGGCGGCGGAAACTCTAAACCATATGAAGGGAAAAATGATCATGGATAGCGAGGAGAAAGGAAATAACTTAATTTTGGAATTTGAATGAAATTGAAAAACCGTAACCTACTCCCTAGTCATTAGGAGTTGGAGGGAAACCCAAATTTTAGGGGGAATTGGAGGGAAACCCAAATTTTGGGGATAAGACTAGCTAATTTTGTTAGTTCCAATTTCTGACCCTATATCAACCATTTTCTTTTTCTATTTTCATACAATTATATAAGTTTGTAGTGTTTAAAAAAAGTATTAAGCAAACTTTAAAATATATGTAAAAACTCATTTCATACGATAAGATACCAACTTTCATGAAATGATATATATATATATATATATACACACACACACACACACGCTAGCATGATACTCGCGTAATGCAACGGTAATGAATAATTTTTACTCGTTAACATCTCCGTTTTCAAGACATATGGGGTATGGTATTCATGTAATACAGTGAGAGCGAATAATTTTCGTTTGGTGACATGTTTATTTTCTTTATCTTTTTACATTTTCTTTACTTTTCTATTCTCCATAATTGAAAAAAAGGTTATGAAAATATCTTTTTAATAATTAAGTTAATTTGTATTGGCTTTGACTTTCAAAAAAATTGTATTGACTTTGATTTTCAGTATGTAAAGTTTAGTTATTAAGATGGAATATAAGAATTTTATTAACTATATTTAATAGTTACTCAATTTAGTTTATATGAGGGGTAATTGAATAATTTTAAAACACTTAAAATTTAAGACTTTAAGCAAAAAGCCTAAATGCTTTATAATATAATATAGATATAAAAGTTTAAACGAAAACTGTTTTTTCAACGAGAACTGTGCGAATTATTTGTAACATAATTAATGAATAATTAATAGTGTTATTTTAGTCATTTATATATTTACTCAACTTTAAATTGTGTTCGGGTAGATAGTTGTTAATAAGCGAGTCTTTATTTTTCTAAAATACTCTTTATTAATGACTTATTAATAAGTACATTAATGAATCTTTAAAGTTATTAGCCATTAATTTATATTGATCAAGGTTCGCGATTGATTCTTGTAGTTCTCGCAAAATCAGTTCTCATTTGAAATGTATACTTGATGTCGACGATGCATTTTTTCATGTTTACGTTATTGTTTTTTAGTCTAGAAATAGTATAAAATTCCACATTATAAAACTCAAATCTAATAAAAACTTTACTCGAGTGTCAGAGCGCTTTAGAGAGCCTCGTCCATGTAAGCCCTCTAACACAGTTCTTTCCTTTTCTTAGCAGATCATCTTGGAAGAGCAAGTTCATTCACTTAAGCGAGTTTACTTGATTCCCTATAACCTTGTACCCGTTCATCTTTTGAATAAATAAGAACACATATTTAGGTTTCTTGAATAGTGGAATAAACATTATTAATTTACTATTAAAAACCAAGTGATACACTCTATTCAATATGAAAAGAAGCAAGAAAAAGATTGTACCTTTATGATCAAAGCTTCAAACTTTTTCCTTGAATGCTAACGGGATTTACACCGCTACTGCACCATCTCAAACCGTGCTAACTAGACCACACAAGATAAACACCCGAAGTGTGACCGTGTGTGTATTTGGCGATGGTTTAGGCCGTGGGATCGCAAACCAAAGAGAGAGAGGGAGAGATTAAGTTAAGTTGCAATTATGATTTAACCCAGATTTATTTTCTATTTGTAAAGAAATCCTGGCCCAAGCCAATTAAGACTAAGCTCATCTTAATGACTTTTAAATCAATATATAAAAAACTAACACTCAGGTTTGAACAATTAACTAATTATTACAAACCACTCAATTAATTAATAGACTTATAAATTATACGTTTTTGTAAATATTAAACGAATATTTAAATTAAATTATAAATAATAAATAAACTATTATTATTTATTTCTCTCTTTAATTAATTCAACTGATTTGATTAATTAACATCACACTATCATTGATGATTTCCAAAGATGGTTCTAGTTAGGTGTATAGCAGAGTGACCCTTTAATGTCTTATAATATTAGATATAGTGACACGTATTATCTATCTCATGCATATACACTAACAATCAAGTCACAATATCTTTTTTATCAACAATCTTCTAACGAAAATTGTAATAAATTTTTTAAACGTATTAAATTGTTTTTATATTGATATATCCTTGGAAATCCTGTGTGTTCCAACTAAAAGTTTAATAAATTATAAAGTATTAAGTTTATTTAATTGTTTTCTAAGTTGTTTCATTTAATGCGTCACTAAATCGTTGGAAAATATCAAGTATTAAATTTATCTAACTATTTTATATAAACTGTCTGCTAAATCTTTAGAAATTTCGACGATTTTCTAACGAAAATTATAATAAATTATTAAATTTATTTAATTCATTTCAAAATTATTTTACACAAATCGTAGCAATTTTATCAGTAATTCGGATGGTTCTTTAAAAAAATTATAAAATCTCAAGTATTAAATTTTGTTAATTGTTTCTACGTTATTTTGTAAAAATAGTTGCTATATTTTCAGAATTTCTGACGATCTTTCAACGAAATTTGCAATAAATTTTAAATTATCAAGTACTAAATTTATTTAATTGTTTGATACAAACTGTTGCAATTTTGTCGGAAATTTTGACGATTTTCTAACGAAAATTATAGCAAATTATTAAATCTCAAGTATGAAACTTAATTATATGTTTTTAAGTTATTTTATAAAAAACGTTGCAATATCATTGGAATTTGGGATGATTTTCAGACGAAATTTGTAATAAATTGTAAAACTTTAAGTATTTTTTTAATTGTTTTCCAGATTTTTTGTACAAACAGTCACAATATTGTTTGAAATTTTGAACATTTTCCGACGAAAATTTTAACAAACTCTAAAATCACAAGTGTTAAATTTATTAATTGTTTTATATTTATGTTATATAAAATGTTGTTATATCGTTGGAATTTATGACAAGTTTTTGACAAAAATTTCAATAGATTGTAAAATATCAATTATTTAGTTTACGTAATTGTATTTTAAATTATTTTTTACAAAGTGTCGCAACATTGTCGGAACTTTTGACGATTTTCCAACTAAACTTGTAATAGATTATATAATATCAAGTATTAAATTTATTTAATTGTTTTTGATATTATTTTAACCAGATCGTCACTATATCGTCTGAAAATTTCGACGAATTTTCGACAAAAATCTTAAAAAATTATAAAATATTAAGCATTAAATTTATCTACCTGTTTTTAATTTTTTTTTTGTACGTAACGTCGCTATGTCGTCGGAATTTCTAACAGTTTTCTTACGAAATTCTATTAAATTATTATATTTATTATATTTAATTTCCGGTCGGTATTTCGTTGGTATATTGTCACTAAATAGCTACGATTTCCTTACAGATATGATATTGTTGCAAAAATGATGCAAAATGGTCGCTAGTTGTAGTGTGGTTTTTAAGTTATTTTTGTCATAATTGTGTCGCAAAATAGTCGTAAATTAGCGACGGTTTTTGTTGTCGGGAAAAATTGGTCGGAAATAATCATTTTTCTAGTAGTGTAACCAAGTAACCCTAATTTACCAAAAAAAATTAGAACATACGGCCGCCGCACAAGACCAAACAAACTTCGGGCACAAGTCATCCTGCTCCATGCCGTGGAGCAAGGGCCCACGACGTGGGGACTCCGAGAAAAAAACCCACACTTTGTTTTCGATGTCCCCATGCCGAGCACACCTGCTGCACATTGAACACCTTGTTTTTTCAGTTTCAAATATCCTCTATGCCACTTCAAGTCATATCCTAACAACGTATTTTTGCCTTGTAATACAAGTGGAATGGAGATTACTGCAAGTAACAGATTTCTTGGTCTGAAATAGGCACCACTAGCATTCCAAATTACAAAAAGCTGCCAAGCTAGGTGGGTGTCTTCAGAAGACATTAGCTTTCTAAACAATCATTCAAAACCATATATCTATGTTAGTTTTTGCCAAATTTTAATGATGTTTGAAGCTTAACATATGACGAATTGGCACGGATTCCATGGAGCGCGCGAGCATGATCTTGTCTGTTATCCTAGTTTTAAAGATAAAAAGGTGACGAGTCGGATTCCTTTTTGGGTGTCGATTAGAAGTAATAGCAACCAAACGATCTTTTCAAATGGGACCAAAAGAAGTAGCATGACATTAGTTAAAGTGACATGATGGCTACACCACAAGTTACCTAACAACTTAAATTCAATAAAGTGCTATATATTTAACATGTTGGAAAAAAAGAATATCTTGATGGAAATGGTTGTTAAATTGGTAGAGTGATGGAGAGAGTTGAGGATGAATGGTAGCTCTCAAGTTTTAATAAATATATATTAAGACAAGTGTTGTCCACTAAATATATACCCTATACTCATTAAATTGGAAGAAAAAGAGTCATTTTCTGGCCTTAATTCTACAACTAACATCAATCAAAGTGTTTTCATATATTCCTATCAAATACCTTTCTTTTAACTTATTATGTAAACAACTTTAATTACCGACTAAACCATATATTATTAATTAATAAAGAACACATCATGTATTTCTTCTCTCAATTGATTGATTGATTTTCTGCATTCTTTTGTCTTTGAATTTTTATCTTAGGAAACTTGGTATACCTAAAAGCAAGTTAGCAAGTAGGTTGAGATATCTGACAAAATCATTGTGAAGATGAGAAGAAAAGAAAATGTCTAAGCAAATATTTAAATTTTAATTAAAAAATAACCCAGTATGCAGAGCTTAAAAACCAATAATCATGGACTTGCCATACTTGAGCTAGAGATTCTGTTTCATGTCTTGATGACAACGGTGCTATCTTTTCTTGTAATGGTCGATGCATGGAAACAGTTACAAAAAATCGACGCTAAGTGTTAGCGAGGAACGTATTAGCGAAGGTTTATTTCCACACTACAAAAAATATGTCATTTATCCACGCTTCATAAAAAGCGTGTAAAAAATCTAAGTGTTGTCACGCTTATAATTGTGAAAAATAGTTTAAAAAGTAAAGATTGTTAGAAAAAGAAAAAACTCAACATTTATAGATGTGTACATTTGATTTTAAAAGTCTACGCTTTCATATGTGTGAATTTAGCAATAAATAGGTAATTATAGAAGTCTACATTTAAAAGCGTGGATTTTTGTAACTCTAGAATTATTTTCAAATTTTCTATGCTTAAAAGTGTGAAAATTTAGATAATTTGTCCACACCAATAAATGTAATTTTTTACTCCAATTTTCACACTTTCAAATGTAGAGATCTGGTAGAAATTAGTAACACCCAAAATTTTCACGCTTGATCGTAATTTTTCATGGTTTTAAGTGTATTAATATTGATAAAAAAGTGTGGATAATCGACATTTTTTTTGTAGTGTCCAAAACCATAGTGCTTTAAAATCCGGCTATTTAGTTGGCCGGTGTGGCAAGCAGATCATAGTTTGAGCCGTTCAGCCACCGGGTCAACCCGGTTATACACACACATACACATATGTACATACTACATACATAGATATACATACTACATACATACACACGTACATATGTATGCATGCATGCATGCATACATACATACGTACGTACGTACGTACGTACATACACACACATATCAAGTTACGGCTTTTGTTAGTTTTGTCAATTTGATGTTAATATCTCATATCCGTCTTATTCACTTAATTATTATATAAAAAACAAAAAAAAATTAAAGAACCTTAAAATCGAGTTGGTTTCGGTAATTGTACTAGAATTTATGGATTTTCCTCACGTGCTTATTAAATTTTTTTTACATTGTAATATAACATTCTTTCAAACAGTTTTTTAAGTTCAAAAAACAAACACCCTTTTTGATACAGATTGCAGACATAAAACCAGACGAAATCAGACATTAAACATTTTATCTCTAAAAAAACAAATAGCTCCTAAGTCACTAAGGCGGTGTTTAGAATTGTTATTAAAACTGCTCATAATTTTTTAAATAATCATAAAATTCAAGACCCCTTATTTCGTTTTTAAATAAACAAATACGACGCAAATGCTACTTTAACAATCAATCTTAAGATAATTGTTTATCATTTCCACACAAGTGAATTTAAACGGTATACGTAGCTTTATAACAAGTTGCCCGTCTAGCTCAGTTGGTAGAGCGCAAGGCTCTTAACCTTGTGGTCGTGGGTTCGAGCCCCACGGTGGGCGATTAGTATCTCTATTTTTAATAATTGGAATCTGATATTTACCAGAAGGCCCAAAACAAACAATATCAGTCCAGGTCTGCTGATGAAATCCGGCCCGCCCAAGGTTCAGACCCTATTCGCAGTTTCTGTTTTTAAAAAAAAAATTAAATTCATCATCATCCAAATAATAAATATATTTTTAGATACTTATCTTTAACTTATAAAACAATATTCTAAGTACGAAATGGCACTATTACAAGATACATGATGGTGATTTATAGAAAATTTTAACTTATAAAACTATTAATTCTAAGTAGGAAAAGGCACGCAACAACCATCAAATCCAAATTAACCACATAAATGAAAATAATTGAAACTATGAGGTGGCAGATAGAATTCAATCCAAATCTGATTAAAAAATTATAGATATTTATATGGATTGTAAGAAAAAAGAGGAAGCACTTTTAACTACAGTTAGCTTCTTTTTTGTATGTACCAATAATTGAAGAAGCTAAGTGTCCAAAAGACCAATCATTTTCACTTTGAACTCTTGCAATAATTATTTTGGTTGATTAGGATACAACATTAAGCAAAGGGGGTTTCCCAAGGTATGGTTATTGTCACTCAGTGGGGTGGGGCCATGTATAAAAATATTATTCTTAAACTCAGCATATACATGCTACCTTTAAAGCATAACTTAGAGGACCGAAATTGTATTCCTGTAAAGTGTAAGGAGGTCTATTGGGTATCAAAAGTTACCAAGTTGTAAGAAGTCAGGGTGTATTTGGTTTATAGTTATAGATGAAAAGAAATCGATAAGAATATTAATAATCATGTAACTAAATATAATAAAATCATCAATTACTTGAAAGAAGGAAATGAGTCATAACCCACTTAAATGGGGAGAATACTCATTGGTTTAGGATTATTGCATCTTATCTATGTGATAGAATGATAGATGAAGTTGACACATTGATTTACTGTGAATGTATGATCCTAATTTGATATTGTCTCAAAAATGACACTCTACGATAAGTAAGAACGTGTCAACACCATACTCATTCCATTACCATCATTACTATTTTCGTTCTCTTTTTTATTAATGAGTTTAAAGTTTAAGCGTAATAATAAACCTTAGAACACAATGTTATGGACATGCTTAATACATTATAAAAATACTTTGGGTGTATAATAAAGTTTGTTTTGTAATATTATATGATTAGTATCAGAATTATAACTAGTAACGTACAAAGTCATTTTCCTTTACTAAGATCAGAATTTACAATTTTCATAAAAATTAATTAAAAAATAGCGTTATGCACGTCTACTTGATTATATATATATATATATATATATAAAATTCCAATTAATTTCTATATTACAAATAGGGTACATATTAAAAATAAAAAAAGCGTTGTATGGAATTCATGATACAAGAGCAAATTAAGATGGAGAAAAACCAAAGCAAAGCGTAGAATTAATTATAATATATGGATAAAGCATTGGCATATCATCCACTTAAATAAAGACGACAAAATTCGATCAAGAAAACAATAACCAGTGCTTATAAAGCAAAAGCGGCTCTTTTTAAAATTTCCTATTTATATAACTATGTTTTCTTTCATTTTCCAATTCCAATATCTTTTAATTAATTGTTTTATGCATATTATGTAATTAAATTTAATAAATACAACCTATAACAAATGACAACTTCGCAATTTCATTCAATAAATACAATATTCATGTAATGATGCACTTATTGAACTATATATGAAACAAAGATAGTAGTTTTGATTTTTCCCTTATTTAATTAGGTTTATTGTATTAATAGGTTTACCTCTATTACATTATATTATAATTAATAATTAATAAAAGGCATTTGTCATCTAAAGGTTTTTTTTTATATTTATCTTTGTATTATTTATAGTTGTCAATGATATATTAACATTCTATTACCAGGTTATTATTATTCTACATGAATGAGGAGAATAATATAAAACTATCAAATGAAAGACCAAATGACGAGGGATTATGATTTTCTTGATGTGAAGATTGAGGCAATGATCATCTTGATGGATTACCGTGTATATAAGGAAGACATAAGAAGTTTGGAACTGGTTTATGTACGGAAACATATAAGTAGCATTTACAACATCTTGATGGTTTATGTATGAGCATGAAACATGAAGTCTTTTTTATTGAAGAATTTGGTAAATAGTATCACATTACTTATTGAGATAAAAAGAACCATGTCATTGACATGCTTGTAGAACTGCAAATCAAGCATTGAGCCTTTAGATCCTCAATCCAAACTTGGGTATGTTAGCCGTCATTTTACCAATGTGACTTTATCTTAGTTTGGTTAGCCCTCTTCAATTTTAGTCGTTTACTCTTCCTTATGTACTCTTTGTTATTTAATAGATTTGGTTATTTGTGCATAAACCACGTAAACTACATTTCATTGTCCCTAAACGGATTCTACGATGCTAACATTGAACAATCGATCATTGGCTAAAAGTCCAAGTCTCCCAAATCCACAACTTCTATACTTATTACCTCTCTAGCGTTATTAGGGAGGATGTCCCAACACATGTCAGTGTACATCCGATTATTGTGATTCTAAGGGATAATGTGCTTTCTTGGTCATTCAACAACAAACTACCTTCTTATGTTTTAGAGCTTAGGCTAAATATCGTATAGTTGTTAAAGATGTTGTTGAAACCTGTCAGTTATGAAACTTATTAAGTGAACAACACACTTTTTTCTCTCAAGCCACTAATGCTTACTACAACACAATCAATGAAATGTATATTTGCACCAATCCGGTTTAGTATAAGTGAAAAAACATATTGAGATTGGCATACATTTTGTCTAATTAAGATAAGGTTTCCAAGGGCCAACTTATGGTTCTTCATTCTCCCTCCAGGTCTCAATTTTTTGAAGTCTTTCCGAAGGGTCTCCTATCTAGTATGTTTTCTAGTTTTAGGTCTAGTTTAAATGCATGATCGTTGTCCCTTAGTAAACCGCAACAGTGTATTGACCCGTATAATTTAGATTAGGTTTATCGCTTAGATAGGTTTAGGCCTTACTATTTAGATGGATCTGGACTTTTTAGGTTTCCTAATATGAATGAGGCAGACCTATGTACCCGATTCTAAGTGATAGTGAACCCACTCAATTTTTGAAAAACCAAAAATTAGTATACAATAAAATTGAAAGTTAGATAAGAAATACAAGTTATGTATAAAATTGACATGGCGAACACAATAAGTATATTTCCCAACTCCGTCATAGCTTATGTGTATATAAATTATACTTAATTAATGGCACATCAACATTGACAAGGTTTTTATATTCAAAGAACGGTCTCGTGGAAAGATATCGAGCACTTGATTTTAATCAACCCTCTTTAAATATTACTTTTTAAAAAAAATGTTGATGATACAATGAGATTGATGATGATGACGATGACGATGATGATGATGTTCTTCTTCTTCTTCTAACGTTAGTAGAAAGCTAAAATGAATAGCATCTACTAGACAACTCTAGCCATTAATTTAGATAAAAAAAATTATTTCTTAAATTTGAATAATCCATTTTGGTAAAAGTTGAAATCCATTATTTACTTTTCTTCGTCAAATTAGACTTAATTTTAACTTTAATTTGAATCAAAATTAATAGAGATAATATCATATATGTCATTTTTAAAACTTAAAATATCATATTTTTTCACCTTAATTTACAAATATCATATTTATCTATTATAAAATTTCAAAATATCATATATAACTAAATTCTTAGTTTTATCATTTTTAAATATTTTATAATCATTTAAAATTATTTTTAATTAGAATTAATAAATACTTGACCTTGTGGCCCTTAATTATAATAATAAAATTTTATGGCTTGTACAAGAAATACAATCAAGTCTTTTCGTATCATAATATGATCATGTTTTTGCCGTCACATTTGCCATTTTTTACAATTCTCATTTTTTCATGTTTCATAATTATTTAATATCTTTTAATTAATGTTTAGTATTTTTCATTTTGTAAACCAACTCTTATATCATAGGGAAATTTAATCTAGTAATAATAATACATGAACATTAGAACATAATGTCGAGTTACATTTCAAAATTGATTTGTTAACAATATAATACAGATACATACAATAAATTTGGACAAACTTCTATCTTTTTTAGCCGAATATATAAATTGTTTATCTTTATATAAAGTATCTCCATTGACTAAAAAAGTCACATTGTAACATACTAATAGGATTTTATGTAGCAAAGAAAACATTAAATAAATTAATTTACCAAGGTAAGATCCTGTGTGTATGTTTTCATATCTAAATTAATTATCAAATATATTGTCAATACCTAAACAAGAAAAGTATTTTCTGAGTTTTGAAAAGCAGTTATTGATAAATTAAATGTTGCTAATAGTTAACATGTAAATTAAGTAATTTTCCTACCTTTTTAAATTAAAAGCAGTTACTGATCGATCTCTCAAACTTGGGCTCACTCAAGCTAACATGCTTTTAAATAACACATCATTTTTGTTAATAAATCAACTACATACTTAGAACGAACGTACAATCAAACAGAATCTAATTAAAGAAGGCTTACACAATAACTAAAGTTGAAAAGTGGCCATGCATGCTCGATCTGCTCAGGCACAATTTTAGCCATCTTAAAGGATATATGTGGATAAACGGATTAATGAGATTATCAATTAATAATATAATTAAATTTTTAAGATTTATCATTAAAAAGAACATTCCTGTTTCATTAAAAAAAAACTAAAAAAGATGGGAAAGCACACGCATTTAACAATAGTTTATACCCAATAATATAAAAGACCACTCGATACTCCTTTCCACATCTACCCACTCGCAACACAGTCGCTTTTACCATATCCATTTTATGGGCCTGGGCTCAAGCCCAAACGCAATACCAAATTACTCTTTAAAAAAAATATTATTACATAATAATTTTATTAATATGATTTATTTCATATAATACTTCACAAATCACAATAATATATATTATAGTCATTTAAGTAAGGGATGCACTTATTTAATGATGCTAAAACACGCAACATGTATAACATTAAACAAAACAAAACAAAAATCATTTACAAATCACGGTCGTCTTTCATTTTGTAAATTGAATTTAAATATACAAGTGTCTGAGTATGTAGCATCTCGTACGTAGAGTTTAAAGTATATATTCTTAAGTGATAATGGATATGTCGAAAGAAAATTAATTACGAAAATATATATGTTTCATCATGTTAGCCATACGCATGCATGTATGTATAAATATATGCATGGCATGCATAAGTGATCGAGTGTGATGGGGAAACAAATTAATATTATAATGTGTGTGTGACCACCAGGTTGGATATATATGTTAATAGAGGAGGGAAACAAAAGCTTTGAACCAAAGAAATCAAACTTTATTAAAAGCTAACGTCTTTCTTTATATCACTTTAAAGTTTAAAATATTGCCATTCTTTCTTTTGGGCAGGGCAGGCCTCTTCCAGAAACTCAACTATTGCATTTATTTCAACTTTAAGTTTCTTAAACGATAGATTCGCATACACGTTAAATAATACTAAAAAGTGATGAATATGTTGGATTCATCAAAAAGAAATCGATAAAGAACTAGTTTTAATCAATAAAGATGATGAA
>JAUEJL010039297.1:0-21053 GCA_032274825.1 Drosophyllum lusitanicum
TATATGATTTGTTTGAGGATACTTGTGAAAATTTAAGAAGAAAAAAAGTAAGTAAAAAATGAAAACGGTTCTCAAATAAACTTTTCAAAAAAAAAAAATATATATATATATATATATATATATATTGTAAATATAGAAATAAACTAAGTTTTTTTATTTTTAGAGTTATTTTACAGTGTATTAAAAAAATCGAGGGTTGGTGTAGAAGTATATGAATTGTTTGGGGGATACTTGTGAAAATTTAAGAAGAAAAAAAGTAAGTAAAAAATGACGTTCGGAAGGGTCGAACTAAGGACCATGTGTGATGAAAAGGCGTTAACCAACTGGGCTGCTTTCAAGTTTGTCCTGTACACGTCATTTTTAATATTTATTCATAAATATTTTTTTCCTTCAAATTGTATGATACTATAATATTCGTATTTTCTTTGTTTCTTTTAAATAGTTGTATCAATATTTTTATTTTAAACATATGTTTTATATGACAATATTTAGATGAAGAATATGAGAGTTTATTTATTAATAATACTAAATGGTTATGAAATAACACCTCACAATCCTAAGTATTTAAATTAATTTTTGGTTTATTTTAAATATTTTTATGTTTTTAAAGTTAGTTTTCATATTCTATTCACTTTAACCCATCCCACCCAACCGGCCCACCCACCCATACATATTGATACACCCTCCCGCGTTGGAATTGACACACTATTTTAATTTTGGAAACAAGCGAATGAAATAATCGAAAATCAAAGTTGATGTTAGCCTAGAACTAATAACCGAATTGATATAAGAGATACGGCTCCGGTTTGGTTTCGGTTATTAACTGGTTAATTCGGATATAAAACCAGGTAAGATCGAACTTTGTTGGCGTTTTACTTTGGAACCAGTTTCGGATGTGGAAAACGAAATAATCGAAAAAAAGTTAGTTATTATAAAAAATATTTGTTTAGAGCCCTGTAAGCCCGTCAATAGTTAACCAAATAAGACGTTTTTGAAGTCTAAAATATAGTCAAAATAGTGAACTACATGCTAAAAAAATCAGGTCATTCCGACTTCTAACGAAGAAGTTATGATTGTTTAAAGTGGACTAAAATTCAGCACAAAGCTGAAAAAGCCCCAACCGCCTTAAGTGCCTCAGTTTAGAGCCATGTAGCTTATACGATATTTAACCAAATAAGGCATTTTTAGAGTTAAAAATATAGCCAAATCAGTGAACTACATGCTGGGAAAAAAACCGGTCATCTCGACTTCAAACGAAAAAGCTATGATGGTTTAAAGTGGACTAATAATTTTGTACAAAGCTAAAACAGTCCAACAACTTTATTAGTCTGTGTTTAGGGCCATGTAACTCATCAATATTTAACCAAATAAGACGTTTTCAAAGTCTAAAATGTAACCAATGCACTTAACTACATGTTGGAAAAAAATCAGGATGTTCTGATTCCGAAAAAATTATGACGGTTTAAAGTGAACTAAATAAAAAAAAAGGGAGGGAGGAGAGGGAAGGAAATCGAACAAGAATTCCATCCCAATCATCACATCTTTTTTGGAGGCAAGATTTCAACGTAAAATTAGCCTAAGTTTCGCTTCTCAACTCCTTGATTTTCTTTCATTTCATTTCTTAAATGAAAGTCGAGTACATCTTGTTTTTTAGGTTTTTTCTACATGTTTCCCTTTTCTTTCTAAAAAACTTGAGCATAGGGTGTTGGTACATCGCATGATAATATTTATTGAGTGGCAGGATGATGTAATAAACTAATAATCTATACTACTATATAAACATTTAACATTCTCTCTGCTCTTTAATTTTAAGAGTTCTTAAAATTCAATTAAAACAAAATCTCAATCTTTCATTCTATCCAAATTAATCTCATCCACTCAATCTTTAACCATTTCACCCTCTCTCCTAATTTAGTTTAACTTTTTATTCATTTAAATATATTCTCCCATTAACACACTCTCTCACACAAACATATGTATCCACCTACATCAACATAATTTTAAAATTTTTATTAAATTCTCTCTCCTTATTTCATAAATATAAATCTTTTTTTCTTATTTTTATGTCTTTTAGAATTTATTTTTAAATTAATAAAATAGTTGATACAAATAAAATAAAAATTGAAAAAAAGGACATGTTGAAGAATATATTTTCGTGATATTGAATCGCGTGAATAATATATCATTATATCCTTAAAAGTGGCATGTTGTAAAACATAAACTATTTATCGCTGCAGCTTTACGCGGGTACGATGCTAGTCTTAATTTAAGCATGAAGTGTGAAATGCGTTTAACCAAATTGAGGGTGCTAATTATTTTAATGACATGTGAACCAGAGCAGCTAATTGTTTAAATCTGGACAGTCGAATGTGCTGGTAAATAGGGTAGATCGACTCTACAATCGCCGTATCTTGGAGACTTTTTGGCAGCGTGCTGACTTGATTAGCACACGATTAAGGCTGTTCCAATCAACGTCTGGTGGATGGTGATTAATCGAGTTACAGAATCATGATCACTTCTTAAATTCTCAGATTCATCCTGTTTATATACCGCTAGCGTCTCATTTTATTCAGATTTCACACCTAATTTATTCATTTCTCCAATTCCCCTCGATCATTTAATATTAACCCTAACTCCTCTATCCCGTAGCTTAAGTTTTAATTGATTTCGGGATACCTGCATTGGATGCTGACAGGCATCCATTGATAACCCATAACTAATTAGGTATTTTTGTTTTTACTTTTATGTTTGTGAGCTCCTTTAATTGTGGTTCATGGTTGATAGTGGCGCGTTTTAGGATCATTGCTGTGTATGTTTATATTGTAAGGGGCTGGGGCTGTCCTGTTTTGACTCTGTTCATGCCTATTCATTTCTCAAATGTTAGGTGGCTACAAGTATACTTTGTCCACCTTTGCTCAATTTTTTTATTTTTCCTTGATCCATAAATGTTGACTTCTTATTGTTATTTCAGATCGGATTCTTTGAGGTTCTCGAATAAGTGATTAGTTGCTCATTCTCTATTGGGTTCGTCTAGCACTCTGCAAAGGTATGAACTTGATTGTTAAACAGAAGTATTCTTTTGATTTGATCTGTCTTGGGCTATCCTTTTCACTATAACTCAACTGTAAAATGATGGCTCTGGCAAATGATATGATGGAATAAATGGTTAGTATGTTATAGTAACTGTTGTTCTGATGTTGTTTGAATAGTCAATACTGTTACCTCAGTTCAGTCTCAAAGAAAACTCCAGTTCTGGTTATAACTAGTCAATGTGTACTTTCCAAATCCATACCAATCAAACCTTCTTTTGTGGTAGTTTAATTGCATAATATTGCTATCTTGTTTTTATTGCTCAAGAGTTGAGGCGCGGAGATTTTTATCTATGTTATGTTCCCAACTTATGCATTTGGCTGTCAAAAGTCAAATGTGGACGTGGGATGGAGTGGTTTTTAAAGCTTAAAGATGAATCTTTTAAATGTTATCTCGTCATAAGATATCAAGATGTCTCTTGCAAGTTGCAACTTTTTTAACATTTTATGGAGCCTGTCTTTCTTGTTTTAACCAACCAAAGTGTAGTACTGAAGGTTTTTTTTACTTCTCTCGACAAATTGAATTTAGTCGCAAATACTTTAAGAGAAACTGATGTTGATTTATACTCTTTACATCCCAAATAAGAATCCATGATATAGTTTTATCTTTTACAAGGCATTTAATACCTTCTTTGGACAAGTTTATCTTGACGTATTATTGCGTTAGAAATCAGAAAATGTCCGGCCCTATCCAATTTTGTAAGAAGGGTAATCATAAAAATCAGACCTCTTATGATGATTCATCATAACACGTCTCTTATCCAATTTTGAAAATCAATTTCTCTTGTGTCCACAACAATTGGGCACATTCATTTCATTGTTGATTATTGGATGGTATTTTAGACATCTGACCAATAGTTAAACACTTGAATCACTTATCGAATCATGGTTGCAGTTTTAACCGGATATAGGGTGTACATAGAAAGACTTTTAATGAAATTAAAGCCTATTAGTCAGTATCACATCATGTTGTTATTTTCTTTTTATTTTATTTTTTAATGCACTTGTAGATGGCAGATGTAGCAAAGGACTTAACCGCTGGAACAATAGGAGGGGCTGCACAGTTGATAGTTGGACACCCCTTTGATACTATCAAGGTCAAACTCCAAAGTCAACCCATCCCACAACCGGGTCAACTCCCTAGATACTCTGGTGCAATAGATGCTGTTAAACAAACTGTAGCGGCAGAAGGTCCCCGGGGTCTATACAAAGGCATGGGTGCCCCTCTTGCCACTGTGGCTGCCCTAAATGCTGTTTTGTTCACAGTTAGGGGACAAATGGAAGCACTTTTGAGGTCTGAACCTGGTGCACCCCTCACTGTGAATCAGCAGGTGGTTGCTGGTGCTGGGGCTGGAGTCGCTGTTGCCATTTTGGCCACCCCAACTGAGTTAATCAAGTGCAGGTCTGTATTTTTTTCACACTTTAAGTCAAACATTGCCTCTTTGAAAGTTGAACATACTAATTTTTAGCTTGGAAATTAATGAACTTACTTCAGTTTCTTTGAAAATAGTTGTTTTACTGTATAACCAATGCTACCAATAGAACACATGATTTGTGGTTAGCATTGTTTCAATATCATGAATTTGAAACATATAAGTTTGATATCGAAGGTCAAAAGGTTTAATTTATTGTCTATTTGGAGGTTTTGATTATTTGATATTTGTTTTGAAACCTAGTTATCTGATTATTGAGACTACAAGTTGAAATAATAAAGCTCTAATGTTTGGATAATTGATACTTGTTAATTAAGTGTCAAATAGTCTGTTATGGAAAATAGGTTTCATACTAGTTCCAACAAACTTATTAGGTAAAAGAAATCACTAATAATCCCTTTCCTAACCCTATTGGAGAGATTTAGACTCTCATGTCACATGTATCTTCTATTTCAACTAAAATGTCATCTTTGGATATTTGATTATATATTTTATCTTTTTAAATAATAAGAATTTGGCAAACGCTCATACACCTAACTATCTGATTATTACAGTTTCGAACAACAAATGCACATCTAAACACCTTCTCCTATGGTCCATTTTATAACCAATTGATTATTTGATTCTAATTATTGAAAATCACATAATGGCTTTTGAGACCACGTACAAACACCTCCCTCATTGGATGTTTTGAAGTGTAGATTGCAGGCCCAGAGTACATTAGTTGGGGCAGTAGCTGGTCCAGGGGCAACAGTAACTGCTGCAGTGAAGTATGGTGGCCCAATAGACGTTGCAAAGCAAGTCTTGAGGTCTGAAGGAGGCGTGAGAGGTCTCTTCAAAGGGTTATTTCCCACAATGGCTCGTGAAGTACCCGGGAATGCAGCCATGTTTGGTGTCTATGAGGCCCTGAAGCAGTATTTTGCAGGTGGGACCGACACTTCTGGTCTTGACCGTGGTTCAATGATCATTGCCGGTGGTTTGGCTGGAGGTGCATTCTGGGCTTCTGTTTACCCTACTGATGTTATCAAGAGTGCAATCCAGATTGATGATTACAAGAACCCTAAATATTCGGGTTCAATAGATGCTTTAAAAAAGATACTTAAAACTGAGGGCGTTGGAGGTTTATACAAAGGTTTTGGACCAGCAATGGGAAGAAGTGTCCCGGCTAATGCTGCTTGTTTTTTAGCATATGAAGTTGTGAGGTCGAGCTTGGGTTGATCGCAGTTTGTTGTTACACGTTCAACTTTCATTTTCATAAAGCTTTTACAAAAACACACTTTTAGCATATGAGAATTCACGACTTCTCATGGCGAAAGAGTAGTTTCATTTGTCACTTTATAAAGCTCGCCATTTTAACCTCTTATTTAACAATAGAATCATGAAATAATTTTTTGGTTTATGTTACTTGGATTTTGCTTTGTGTTGTTTGTTTTTGCGGGAAAAAAGGGTTGAAATTGACATGTGAAATCATGTTTGCATGTCTTGAACATTTGGGGAAGAAAATGCTGAAAGTTAAATTTGGGGAGAATTCAAAGAATATTATCCCCAAGGGCTAGTGGATGCATTAATTAGAGAATTAATCGAAATTTCTTTCAGAACTTTCCTCTTTTCTTCATTAAACCTCTTTTCTTCATTAAAAACTTGGTTATACAAATTCTTTATTAGCATCGTAATATATTGTAAATTTGTAATCATGTTTATGACTTTATTTTTAATTTAGTACTTATTTTCAAGAGAAATATTATGTGGAATGATATAAGCTCTTTAATTTTGTGAATGTTTGGTTTAATTGTTTAAATTTATGAAATCTAAGACCGCTCGTAGTGGATGACCACGAGCTCGTCATCCACTTTAAGTTTGGCTCGTCATCCTCGTTTCACTATGCCAATTTCGTGTTTCACTCGTCATTCGTCAGCTCGTCGTACACATGATGAGCTCAAACGGCTCCTTTCCTCTTATTTTTTTTGTTGGAAATGAAAATAAGTGATGATGTGGAGGTTACTCATGACTAGGGTTGTTTAGTCATGAGATAGCCATAGCTGATGTGATAGTCATGCATGTCATGACTACGGTTGTTCTTAACCTGATTACTCTCTTATAACTCGTTATTATAATTGAAATAGTATTTAAAGGATTTTGAAACAATTCGAGCTTGGGATGTTAGAACAAGGTATCCGGATTACTTCTACAATCATGTTTTTCACTTTCTAAATTCGATATTTCGACCCTAAGTGTCTGGGTTTCATGAAATCCGAACTGTGATAATAATATAAGTATATGATCAAGTTCTTGGCACAGAAAGAAGTCAAAACCAGAGAGAATGTTCAGAGTGTTACAAAATTCGTATGTCCAATATTATAGTCCGTTTTTTATTTCAAAAAACAGAAAACGGGAGTTACCGAGTTCTAGGAATTATAATGAAACCCCTTAAAAATCAAGAATTTTCATTATAGTCCGTTTACTTAATTAAATTTCGGGACCCCCATTTTTCGTTCAGGGGCATTGCCCCCTTTATCTTACCAGGACCAACCTAGACTAATACAAGCGTGTACTTCACACTCTTCAAACTTGCTTTAGAACAAAGTTTTATTCATTTGAAACACACATATAAATTCCATTACACTAAATGAACCGGTTACTTTAAAATCACCAACATGGGATATGATATTTCCACTTATGAATGATTCATCCACAGAAGGTACAACACCATTGAAACAATGTTACAGGTTAGAAAAGCATATAATCTCCTTGGATGAATCAATTTCATAAATAAAAATATCATATCTCCATCACCATCAATTCTTTTACATTTTTCCCTAAAAAAAATTTGATACTTCCATATTCATATAGCTCTTATAACATATTATTTCCTTTTATCTTATCTTTGTAAACACGGACACATCCATGCATATAAGAGAATGAAGAATGATCATTCATATCACAATATCAGCTATATCACCATCAATCTTTTACCTAATCATGATGTGCTCACTCAAGCGGGTCCTAATATCCACACGAAAGCAGTGTGGATAGCATGTCAATATGTATTTTTTGGTCTATTTGCTAACCATGACTCCTATCTTTTCTCAGCTTTTTGATAGTTCTTTTACTCTTTCCCCATTCTTTTTACGAATTTGAATTTGAGTACTCTTTCCTCACTCATAATTCCCCCAACTTATTCCCTCAATCTCTGTCCAGTGACGCCAGAAAGTTAGCGACTCGCCGGAAAATCCACGCCACAAAGAACACCTAGACATTGCTCGGAAAAAGAAGTAAGAAAATCACCACCACAAAAAAAATACCCGGTCAGTGACTTACCGAAAAGTCAGCCTCTCCACCGACGCCGGAATATCACGTGCAAAACCAGTGTTTTTTAGGGAGAAACCCCTGCCTTGTGTTCATTAGGAAGAAAACCAAACTCCAAACAAAAAAACAACCACTACAACAACAAACTCCTTCCGCCGTCACCAGCGCCACCACAACCACAACCTCATTCAGCCGTCAAAAATTAGCAACAACCTCATTTTTTTCGACATGGGTGTTGCAAACAAACCTAGATGTGTTTTTTATGGAGTGGGTTTTGTAGATGGAGGAGAAGAAAGAGAAAAAGATGGGGTGTGGGTTTTGATGGTCATGACAGATAAAGGTATCTGTAAAGAGCAGAATACTTTTGATTTGTGAAAAAGACAAGGTCTTTATTGATAACCACGACTTAAAGTAAACTTAACTTATCGGTGTAATAAGTAATTATATCTGTGTAAATAAACTGGCCCTACTTAGCCCATCCGTAAGGCCTCTCCCGAGAGGTCTCGGGTTCTTTTGGGTTGAACAGGTTGCTTCGGGAACACCCCTACGGGGGGTTTCGGGTTCTTCAAATTTTTTTCGTCTCGGGTCTGCCAACCCGATGATAGCCGAAGATAGTTGCAGGCTTTTTCTTTTTTTATTTTTTTCTTTTTTTTTTGGTTTTTTTTTAGTGTGATGAGAGAGAAATATTTGGGTTGATTTGGGAAGGGTTATACTTGGGTTTTGGGTTGATTTGGGTTGAGAAGGGAAAAGTAAAAAAAGCTGATGTGACGCTGATGTGGTATTTGGGTTGGTTTGGGTAAATAGGAAGCCCTACGGAAGGCCTTAGGCATGTGGAGTCCACCGTGCACCATGGCCCACCCTACAAAAATTAATATTCTATATGTATTTGCTGAATTTTGTTAGGTACATATATTAGGCTCATCTTGTAAAAACTTGGCCTCTTTGTTTTAACATCCAGGAAAATATGGAATTAAATCTCTATCCATTTAAAAAAAATAAAAATTTGGGCTTGCAATACCGATATAAAGCACATTGCATATCATCATGGTGAATTAATGATGCTCCTCCAAACTAATCCATTTATGTCATTTCATCTTAATTAATTTTAACAAGTTAGAGTTGTTACATGATGTTACCATGTTGCGTAATTGATTTGTGTTTGGCTTTAGTTAAGTTTTTCCTTTTGTACCTTCATATACTTTTTTTTAACAACACGAATCTTTTGCAAGTACTGAGCGTCTAGTCTATTTTCTATTATAAATTCTATGAAGAATAGACTACTTGAATATTAAAATAAATTTAGAAAACCCGAATCTCAATGACCTAGCAAGTATTTCACTACAGAGTAGGCCATATAATTTAACAAACATGAACAAGTAGCAAATCACTTGCGATCTCTCTCTCACTCATGCATTTTTCTGTTTTTAAAATAAGATTTGAATTCCGTCCTAATTTGTAAATAAAGTTATAATCATACTTATTTTTGCATCGCCTGCTCAACCTTGTACTCAATGTAATTCTGAGATAATAAAACAACACCTAAGATTTTCTTTAAGTTGGTTTCCCCACCAAACCAGCCAAACTTTTGATGCATGCACATTTTTTTAGTTTAATATTATAAAATACTTTGGTGAAATAAGACATTCCTTGCCTATATTACAACCTCTTGCAAGGTCGTAACCTCTTAGGTCTCATTTCTTTCGCAAAATTCAAAGTAATAGAATCGATTTAAATTCCATTCAGCCTACCTATACTTTAGGAAATGTAGACATTTCAAAGAATTAGATTTCATTCGAAAATAAGTTTACCAAACGCAATATAACATAAAATTCGATTTTAATTCCATTACATTCCTTCGAATTCTGCAAAACAAACAGGACCTCATTTGAGTCCCTTAGCCCTAAACATCTAGAAATTGTCATGATTCTATTATTCTAGACGTTGACCCAAAAAAGCCTAGAGAGACCCCAACACAAAGATTCGGTAACAACGGTTTCTCTATATCAACCTAGGCATGTGACTAGTAGCTTCTTGCATCCTGGTCTATTCTTCACGGTTCTTAGAAAGTAGCTTCAGAAATATAAAAAGTAAGCTTAATATCCAATCAAAATATAGAGTTAGGCGTTGTAAGAAAATAGACTAAGGTGTAAGAAAAAACTCTTGAAGAAAACGGCAAAACGTGCAAAGTCAATTAACGAGTCAAAAAATAACCATTCTGACAGTCGAACCATTCTGATGATGTACAGACACTTTATTATCTATTTCAAACAAAAATATTAATAATTAATATATTAAATATAATTGTAACCGAGAGTGATGATCTAGTGGTAGGAGGTTAACTATAATAGTGGTGAATGGTGATATTGGGGTATGATGACACGGGAATAAAGCGCTCCAGGGGCAGCCCTAGGTTGATTCTCACCAGATTGACTCTTGTGTAAAAGGGTAACCACGCGCATTTCCTAGAAAGGAAGAAGAATGTTTACCGTTGACGTGAGTTTGTTTTATTCGTGTTTTGGAGAGCACATAGCCAGTCTATGACAGATGAACAAGTCTTATGAAAACTTTCATATTTACTAATTAAGCTAATTTTTGTGGAACAATTTATAAGTTTTTATGCATGAGACACACACTTCTTTCCCGTTTGACCAACTTGATCAATTTCCTTGTGCAGCTAAATTTTCGGTTCGTCTTGTTTAACCCATTTTGGATAAAACGTGGTCCAAACTGCCACTTTCACTATCCAGGACTGATCTTAAGAAAAACAAATTTCACTATCGACCGCTCAATAGGAAGAAAATACAACCCTTCAACTCAAGCACATACAAACATAACAATCAATTCCCGTTTCTTATTGTTCATTTAGACAGGCAATTCATGGTCTTCACAGATATCATAACCACAAACACATTCTGTCGAGTTCAATATAAACCAAGGAAAACCAATCATTAAGCATCACATAAAGAAACAGAATCCAATAACCATAAACTTATATTGCAACAAGTCTACAGACTGAATAAATTTATGAGTTGCAATTTGACTACAGCGAGATGTATCTGTGAGCAGACGACCTACATAATAAATTCAATGTTGATGACTCGACCACATTTTCTGGTCAAGCATCTACAATCTGGATGTGTTCCTGAATCGTCGCTAAACACCTAAAATAAAACTTGTTCAAGAAATAAACAGATGATCACTGTTACCAACTATATGTTCTAAACAAACATCCAAAGTCTATAAACATAAATTAATAACAGAAAAAGCAAATAACACTTCCAAAAGAATATTTTACAGCTAATTTACCTCACATTAAGGTACTGCAACGATGAGACCATACAAAGTTAGCATCTTTCTGCTGTTATCCATCTAATCCCTCCATCTTGGACTTGAAATAGAGAAAAAGCCTGGAGATGGAAACCCCATGCCAGGAGAAGGGGGAGGTTGAGGTCCAGGACCAAAGACTCCTGGTTGAGTCATGGGTGAAAATGAAAAATTTGGTGTTAGTGGTGGAGGGTGCTGAAATCCAGGAGAAAGCAAGGGGTATGGTGATCGAGGAGACAACAAATTTAGGTAACCAGATGGTGATGGCAGAAGAAACTGAGAAGTTGGTGATTGTAAAGGTGGTGGTAGACCACCCATTCTTGGTGATGGAAGCGGTGGGCCGCCATTCATCCTAGGTGATGGAAGAGGTGGAGCACCATTCATCCGAGGAGATGGATGTGGCGGCACAAGTGGGTAAGAAAGCAATCCAGAAGATTGCTGCTGCTGTTGACCTTGCATTTGACTTTGACCTTGAGGATTTTGCTGATACTGAGGATGAGCTTGTGGATGTCCTTGGGCTGAATCAACCATGGAACGCTGAAGGTACCGCATATACTCGGATACAGGGGACTCTGCAGTGTTTGCCCACCCTGAATGATCACCAGAAGTCATGGGTGGTGCCACCACAGCTGCTGGTGGCCTTTGTTGACCATGAAAAGGAGGCCTAGCAAGATTACCACCACTGAAATGCACGGCACCAGGGGCTGCACCATTTTGAGCGCGGTGTGGGGGCATCTGTTCCTGTGGTGGTAGTTGTGCATGGTGAATGGGCATTCGGGGTCGGGTTACATTTAATGGTGTTAATGGTGATGGCCGGATTCGTTGCAATCGCATACTAGGTGGCTTTGGTGCGTTCTGTGTAGGTCTAGGAAGTGGTTCCTGGGACTGGCGTGAAGGTGATCCAGTAAGCTGTTGAACAATGCTTTGAAAATCGTTCTTGTTGATGTTGTATACCTGGGGTTGAGGTTGTTGCCTAGCAGGATTTGAGAAATTCGGTTGGTGTAAAGGACTCTTCCTGATATTTTTCCCAATTTTGTTCACACCCAAATAATCATTGTTCCTATGCCTCGAATAGTCAGAATTATCCATTTTTTTTATCAAAATCAAACCTTCCTCCAAATTATCAAACCCAAAACCCTAGAAATCTCAATCCATTTCAATTCCACACACAATACCCAAATTTTCACCTTGATTAAAAAGTAACAGAACCAGTAATTCTAAAAATTGGATCTTAATAATAAAGCTAGTAAATCAAACCCTATAACAATTAGTAAGCAATAAAATGAACACACCTGTAGATCAAATCAACTTCAACCCCGAGAGGAGTTTCGATACGGTTCACAGAAAAAGAATCCAGGGTCCGACTCTCTTTGTAGCCCAGAGACCTAAGAGCTTATTTAGGTTTCTAAAGCGCTTTCGCTATAGTTGCGTCAGGGAATTTAGAGAGAATTATGACTTGACTTAAGAAAACGGAGGAAAACTGCGTAAGATTTGAACCTTTCTTCGAATTTTTTTCCTCCAAAATCAATCATATGGTTGAAGACTCGGGAGTATTAAAGAATTTTTGGAGAGAGAAAAAAAACCCTAAAATGGTGGATTTGGGGGTCAATGGATCGATGAGAATGAATTAGACAAGGAAAAGATGGATTAGGTTACGGGGGCTGTCGCCATTGGCCAACTTGGGCCCTCTTATAGTCCTGCCGTGTCACACGGCTTATGTGATAATATATATTTATACGGATTTTTTTTTGTATTTTCTTGTATCACCCGCGGTAATATCCGTTATTCTTATTACTAATTGTACAAAAATTATCTTTGCTAGGTGTCTTAAGGATAAACTTGTCAAAGTTATGATTTTAGGTTTCTAATTTTTTAAGATCTCATATCGAATAATGTTAATTATTTATGTAATTGTTGTTTCAGTAAGACGAAACTTTTCAAAACTGAAACCAGTAAAAAATAATTGAGATTGACAATCTCATGTGAAATACCAGTAAAAATAATTGTTTAAGATCTCTTATCGTTCGAAAACGAGTTATTAACCGATTCAAAACGAAATACAAATACACAATTTATTTATCAAAAGGCATCGTCTTTAAGTTCGTTTTAGGCCTCAAACAACGTTGAGACGACAATGCTATTCAGCCATCCGAATAGGTTTTACTTGGTAAGTAGAGATGTCTTCACCACCATGTAGATAAATAATTCTTTGTAAAACAGAAATCTTCGTCTAGAATAGTTAGGAAGGTAAGTAGGAGTGTTGGAGAAACAATCTTACACCTAGTGTTCATTGACGCTAGCTCTATCTATACGTATGTATCGTTTGTGTTGTTTATTCTTTGTTATGAACTTTCAAACACGTTTTCCAGCAACATTTGAGCCATATATTTGCACAACTTTCATTCTATCCTCGTTGGAAGAAGTGCCAACCAAATTGTATTCATCCATTTTAATTTCTTTCTTTGTGTTTTTAGATTCGGTTGGTTATATATGTTTGAAATATAATGGAGTGTGTGTATCCAACTATACTAGCTTAACACCCGTGTATAAACACGAGGAATTGTTGAAGTTAATTTCAAATGTTTATGGTTTTAAAGATTTACTAACATATATAATATAACAAATGTAAAGCATACATATAGAGAGAGAGAGAGATAAAGTCTGTTTAAAAAAGGGTAAATCTATAAGAAAATCATAAATTCATGAACAGCATTATCATCAAAAATTTTATAGGACATCTTTATAATAAAATTTGATTTTTTTTAATTTAATCCAATTGGTATATATGTTTGCATAAATAACCACAAAAATAGGTATATGTATCTACTAAATGATCTACATAAATTTTTTGTTAAAATATTTAATTGTAAACAAACTAAATCGCCTGTTAGTATATATATAGTGAAAAAATCATTTGAGAACCATTGTTATTGTTTAGTTGTAATTGAAAAAAGTTTTCACCACACTATGTCCGTAGCCCTAACCACGAGCCTGTGGATAACGAGCACCTCACAAAAGGAACATGAGTAGCATCACGACCAACAATTCATTATGGCTCGTGATAGGCATATAACGAGCCTATCACCCGCTTGTTTTGTTTACCTTATTATTCCATTATCTCGTTCATTTCATTCATTTATTAATTCATCTCTGTCCAACCAAGCACATATGTATATATAAAATGAAATATGTGATTTGGTAAAAGGAGTCCCCGTCTACTCTAGTATGCATAGCTGCCAAATGGAAGACTGAATATTGACATAGAAATTTAATGAAGAGGCTTTTTAGGCGATGTCTAGCGTATGATGAAATGATTACATAATACAAAAGAGTGAGAATGCACAACATGTTGTATGTATGAAATTATGATTTAACGTGATTATAAGTTGTAATCATAATAGAATGTATTACTTGGCTTGCCATAAGTTGTCTTAAGAGGTAGAGAAAATGAGACTTCTATTATACTTATTGGTTGACAGTTTGAAATGTAAGTATAACCTTTAATTATCTTACTGGTATATATATTTTTTGAACGGGATGTAATTTATATATAATAAAATTTTGTCATGCATAATTAAAATAATTATTTGAATAATAACATCCTTAAACAGGATTGATAATAAAAATAGTTTATTATGTAAATAAATAATCTCAGTTTCTTGATATATGAAGAGAATTAGGCATGAAAATTGAAAAATATTCATTCTTTTAGACATATGTCTATTTATAGGTTTTTTTTATAAAACAACTGGAGAAATAAAAAATGTGGAAAAATAAACAAAACATCCGGGAAAAAAAAGACGGTATTCATTTATTTTGAATAAAACACAGGGGAGTAATTTAGAAACTGAAATAAACTTGAGGGTGTACTAAAGTAAAATTTAAGCCCATCATCAAGAGATGGTAGAGGAAGCCCCTCCCACCGGTTCACACGCAAATTGAACCGCGCAGCCGCCGCCACACCAGTCCTTCAATCTCTGCTTCTCCTAGCTACGAGGTAATATTGCTTCTAACGCAAATGGGTCCTCTAATTTCCATTATTTTCCGATTATTAAATGAAAATTTTATGTATTTCTAATAATTTCATACTAATTTGAATACCCATCAGCGTGAAGAGGGATTCTTGTTAAATCATAGAAGATGGTGAGGCCATATGCAGTTAAAGGGCGTAAGAGGAAGAAGAACAAAACTGAAAGATATGATAAAGAAGAAGATGAAGAAGAAAATGCGGGGTTTGTTGAAGAAATAGAAGACGAAGAAGGGGAAAAGGAGGGTGCCGAGAAGAAATTGAAGAGCGGAGTTACAGAATCAGATGAAGAAAAAGCAGAAGCAGCTGCGCAAGAGCTTGCTGGAATTCCAGTGAACTTGAATGAGCAGCAGCGCAATGATAAGAACAGCCCTGGTGTTATTTTCATTCTTGAGAAGGCTTCTCTGGAAGTTGCAAAAGTTGGGAAGGTCAGTCTTTTCAATTTGTTTCAAGTTTTTGGTGCTTATTTATGGTGTGGTTCTTGTTTGGTTTATCGAGTTTGCAAAAAAAAAAAAAAAAGATGGGAATTGCAAGATTACACTTGTTTTTGACAATTCTCAAAGTTGGAACTTGACAGTTGACGCCAATGATTTTTGTACTCTTTTAGTTAACATTGTCATAAATTAGCTGTAGAGAAACAATTGAATTTTCATGGGACAGTGGCAATAGATACATTCACACATATGTAGTGGAACCGCTTTTGGTTGAACTGAAAATTGGACCATGGACTCTATTGGGACGGCGGAGTCTTTTTGGTTTTGCTTTCTAAAGCTTTTTTGTAAGTGGTTTTGATCTTTAATTACTTGTTGATACGTTTTATTTGTATATGTGTTTATTCAGAGTTATCAATTGTTGAACTCAGAAGATCATGCCAATTTTTTGAGGAAAAATAACCGAAATCCTGCTGAATACAGGCCTGATATTTCTCATCAGGTTAGTGGTCTTCAGTTTTACATTATTTATAACTTTTTGTCAAGAATATAGAGTGGCCTGAAATTTATCAAAGTTTTTTCTTGCATTAATGTTTAGTTTTGGTTTCTCATTATCATTATGTAGAGTTTATTTGTATTCATATATGGTCTTGTGGTTTATACTTGAGTTGTGAAATATGTTTAGAGCGATTTTGCACACTACTTTGAATCTTGGTTTAGCTGTTTGATTTAAACATGTTGGTTGACTGATCCAGACTTGTTGAAAACAAACAGTAGGGCATTCAAGTGGGTGATTTTCTTTTTCTTTATAAAGTAACGGAAAGACCACAGCGCTGCCTTCTTATTTAGAGTTTTCAATATTGACTCAAGAAAAGAGGGTTATCCATGAGATGTGTGCCCGTATGTCGTTAAGTTAGGAAGATCTTCGCTCCATAAGCTCATAAATAGAACTAGAAACTATGGCGAGAAAGGAAGAGAATACGTGTTCTTTTTCTTTAAAAGATCCATGTTTATTCTGTATGTATATGTTTTGAAGTGTTGTTACTGTATATTACTTCAATCCAACATGTAAAAAGTTATATTTGTTTCTCCAATTACACAAAACCCCTAATGCTAGTGGTCACTTTAAAATTAGTTCTATGAATATTTATTAGGAATAATCTATCTCTTTAGTTCAATTGCTTTATGCACATCCCCTACCCTTCTAGTTTTTGGGATACATGGATCCGATTAACTTATGGTATTGATAATGTTTTTGGGTGATTTAACAGAAAGTACTGGTGATGTCTGTAGAATATGTTTGTAATTTATTTATTTTCATTGTGAAAAAATTATCTGTTTGGTGTAGGCTATATTGAATATCTTGGACAGCCCACTGAACAAAGCTGGTAAATTAAGAGCTTTGTATGTAAAAACAGAGAAAGGCGTTCTTATTGAAATCAAACCTCACGTTCGTATTCCAAGGACATTTAAACGTTTTGCTGGGATCATGTGTAAGTGCTGGTTATAACGGCAGCAAATCTTCATGATATGTTTTGACTTTCTTATATTTCACTATCTGACTTTCTTATATATGAATTTTTTGATACTCTCAGTGCAATTACTTCAAAAACTAAGTATTTCTGCTGTTGGAAAACGAGAAAAGCTTTTGCGTGTGATCAAGAATCCTGTAACACAGTATCTCCCAGTCAATTCTCGCAAGATAGGTTTGCATTTGTGTCTCAATCTTGTCTTCTGATTGATTTGGTTCTCGCCTTCTCATGTAAACCATAGTGTTTGGCTCTTAAATGTTTTTAATAAAACACTCAACTTTGTCATATTTCCAAGAATTTAAGCTGTCGCTGCATAAATCCATTCACAAGAAGCTTTTTTCCCTACAACTTTACGTTTGTACCCAATGGTGGACCAAAATTTTAACCTTGGTATGAGGCTATGAGCTACATCTACCATAAATATAATTGCTATGGACAAAGTTGTAAGTTTGTATGATTATCTGCAAGAGCTGCTGATGTTATGTTCTATTTAATCTAAAATGCCCTTAAATAAAGACAATAAAGAGATCCTGTGAATCCAAAATCAATATATATAGGGGGGAATAGGTAAACTGGAAACTAAAACTTGGAAGCTCTACTAAAAGAGGAATCTTATTGTTTTGATGATACATCCCAAAAGGGAAAAACTTCGCAATTTTTTATGTTAATAAAGGCTTAGACTAACAAATATAAGTTTATTTGTTGCCAGGGTTTTCACATAGCTCAGAAAAGTTGGTTGATATGCATGACTATGTTGCTACAGTGGACAACGATGCAACTCTTGTTTTTGTGGTACGTGAATGTATTAGTACAGTTTTAATTTTATTTGAGATTGAGTAATTAACTTTTTGAACCACTCTATGTGGCTTTCTGTTGCAAACAAGTCGTCATCATCAAATTGTAGAATTCTGAAATGATATAAAAATTATGGCATTTACTGTCTAAACTTGCTCATTTTTGCCAAATGACTCATCTTTCTTGCATTTCTGTAAGAATGATGGTGTAATTGTAATAGAAGGCTGAGCTAATGTCAATAGCTCAAAAGTGCAACTGCTATTTAGAAAATGTTACGTTCATTAACATATATATATTCTCAGGTTGGTGCAATGGCCCATGGGAAAATCGAAAACGACTTCATAGAGGATTTTATTTCAAGTAAGTTCATTCTCTATGCTCAATATTAGAAAATGGATAATAGATGTAGTTGTAATTCTTTGAAGTCTTCTATCAAGAAACCTGAATGAAACACTAATGTTAACCTGCAAATTCTTATTATAATTCATTTGACAAGTTAGTCTTTATCAAAGTTTTAATCTTTTTTCAACCCTTCACTACTTGCAGTTTCTGGGTATCCACTGAGTGCAGCATACTGCATTACAAGGATCACAAATGCATTGGAGCGAAAACACAAGATTCTATGAACATGTACCTACAATGTGTACTTGTATCAGTAAAACATTAGATTAGTATATGACAGTTTTATGATCATTTTCGCGTCTTTACTTGTGATCCATCTGAAAAGTGCCATATTTTTGTCATTTTAACAATGAACTAGTTTTTTCATTGCAGCTATTGCCTTTGTGAAACTTAAAAGACATGTTAGTTTCGGTTAATTCTGCTCTTTGAATGTAAAATCTGTAAGACTTTAAATCCTATTCACACTTATGTGGGTAAAAGGGGGGTTGAGAAATATAATGATGTATAAAAACTACAAGCATACCTATCGAAGACATGCATCTCATGTTCTGACCATAAGCTATTCGACTCCACCCGCTGTTAACAATATAAGCCAAATAGCAGAGTAAATTACGACTTGTGGTCCTTTAGACTCCTAGCAACATAAGTCAAATAGTAGAGGATGTTACGAATCTGGTTAGTGTTGTTTAGCTGTTAATTTATTTACTTTTCTTTAACTTTTAACTGATTTCATATCTAATATTTTTTTTAAACAGATTAAAAACTTAAATAACATCTTAAGTTTTAGGCACTTCTCTCTCTCTCTCTCTCCCTCACTCAGATTGATTTAAGGATTTGTTCTGAATTATGATATCTCCGCTGCCTACTAGATTGATCGCAGCCTAGCGGTGAAACATGCATACAGAAGACATCGCTACTCTGCCCCACCACCTCTCTCTCTTTCTCTCTCTCTCTCTATCTATTTATATTTATATATATGCTCTAATTTGTTCTACATATCTAATTAGTTCTAGGAGGTTCAACGTCTAATATGGGATAGTGCTTCTGTTATATATATGATTTGTTCTAATTTGCTTCGGGATTTTATAGATCTAATTTAGAGGCAAGGTTTGTTCCGATTTTTGGTTCTTGTTAAAGATCTTGATTATTTGAAGGTGTGAATGATTGGTGTATGTCATAACTTTGAATTGCGTTCAACCGCTTGTTAAAATTTGTATCCATTGCAATTTATGAGAAGGAGATGATGACAGAAGAATCGCTATTCATTTTCAAGATATCATATTGGAAGAAATTATAGTAGTATATGAGTGAGTTTGCAAAGAAAAAGGAAGAATCATGTTAGTAATTTGTGTAGGAGTGTGTTCTATTTATAACATGCTTAAAGGAGGGTAAAAAAGGCTGACAAATTTTTAAATGCTAGTATTTAGATAACGGAATAAACAAAAAAAAGAAAAAACATTAATATGCAATTGTGTGTTGCGTTCTCTCCACCACGCCATGGTGGTATGAACATATCCACACCTCTATTAATGACCATACCGACCCACCACTCTTCAACTCCGCTTACTCTAAGAAAATTTTATTGTGTGGAAGGTAAGAGAAATAAGGGAGCTTTGGTAGTGGACTTGACGTGATCTTAGCAGATTTTAAAATGAACAAATATTTGTATATATATATATGTGTGTGTGTGTGTGTGTTTGCGTGTATTCCTGTGATTGGGTACTTGTGTTTCAAAAAGAATAATAATATTACAAAATTTACGTAAAAGATGTAAGTGATATATGTATCAACTAATTCATCATAAAATGGAGACATGTTACGATGACCGAGTGTTAAGTCATTACTAGGTAAACATCTTAAATTATAGGGGAAATTAAACGGTCATGAAATGTTAGACCACTTACACTATAAAAAAAAACTAACGCATGTTAAAAATGGGTTAAAGTGGGTATACACCAAAAGGTGATTCCTAATTTCCTGTGCAACAAATATTTACTTGTTTTGAATATATTATAGGTGTGATATCTAGTTCATGCAAATTTATAGTATCTACGACTTAGAGACATGAACATTTGTTGATAATGAATTGCTTGAAAATGTTTGTAGCATGCATGTGGATCAATGTCGAATTGTCATTGTTATTTATGCCTGAATTTTGTGTAAAGGTATATAATTAAGTTATCCTCTGTA
The DNA here is from genome assembly GCA_032274825.1 of Drosophyllum lusitanicum. Taxonomy (NCBI): domain Eukaryota; kingdom Viridiplantae; phylum Streptophyta; class Magnoliopsida; order Caryophyllales; family Drosophyllaceae; genus Drosophyllum; species Drosophyllum lusitanicum. Next base: position 20,530 of record JAUEJL010039297.1, read on the forward strand.
GTTTGTACATGTGAGTTGTTCTTTACAAAAGTAATTCATTGTAGTGATAAGGAAGACTGTACTATTAAGATGTATATGGTATAACGAAAGTCAAAAGAAATACCCCGCATTATAAATTGATTACATGCATTGGCCGAAGATGTTATGATTTATGAGCTTCGCTTACTTAAGTGATGTTTATGATGAAAAGGTAACATCTTAACAAATGTATATTGGGTGGCATTATAAGGCATCAATTGATGATTTGTTTTGGTTAAAAATGCTTCATTCAACTGTTTTGTTGCTTGTATAACATACTTAATGTAACACCCTCAAAATGGGCCTAGTCGTGTTCGAATATGGTATGTCGAAATCTCAAATCTAAATATATATATAATTGACTAAGTTGAAAATAGAAGAAAATAATAAAGAAATGATAATATGAAAATATCATTAATTATATATAAGAATGATAAATTATTAAATGGTTTAGAACGAGGTTTCCAAAAATATCCCCGTTAGTTAAAACGGGTATTCGTGCGTTA
>JAUEJL010039408.1:0-21050 GCA_032274825.1 Drosophyllum lusitanicum
ACTTGGACCATGGTGTTACAGTACCTCAACTCTATTGTTCCATCATTCACCAAGTCACGAAGAAAGAAGTACCTTACATCAATGTGCTTGCTTCGATTGTGCATAACCGAATTTTTCGAAAGCTTGATAGCTGACATGTTATCACAATTTACAACAGTACCTCCTTCCTGAGATAAGCCAATGTACTCGAACATTCTCCTTAGCCATAGAACTTGACATGCACATGCTGTAGTAGCTACAAACTCCACTTCAGTGGTTGAAAGGGTTACAATTGGTTTTCGTTTAGAAGACCAAGCAATTGTAGCCCCGCTCAGAAAATAGACATAACCTGAAGTACTTCTACGATTATCTAATCACCTGCATAATCACAATCAGAATAGGCGATTAAACGATCAACTTCCCCCTTTCTTGTAGAAAATTCCAAGCTCCTTAGTCCCCTGGATGTATCGAAACAACTTCTTCATTGCTGCCATATGTTGCTCAACTGGAGCCTCCATGTAACGACACAGTTGACCGGCAACGAATACTATATCTTGTCGAGTTGCTGCCAAGTACATAATACATCCCACCATTTGTTTATAAATTGTTGCATCAACAAAGCCACTTTGATCATCTTCACCAACTTGCAACCTGGAACCATAGGACTTTTTACATCATTGCAATCTACCATGTTGAACCTTTCAAGAATTTCCCGTGCATACTTTCGCTGATTGAGATGAATTCCATCTTCACCTTGTATAACTTCCACACGAAGAAAATATCTCATTTCTCCCATATTTGACATCTCAAACTCAGATTTCATTGACACCTTAAATTCCTCTATCAATTCAAGAGTGCTCCCTGTTATAATAAGATCATCTACATAGATAGAAACAATTAGGAACAAATTTTCCTCAATCAATTTAATAAACAGAGTAGGCTCAAATGGACACTTCTCGAAACCTTCCTTATGAAAGTAAGCCTCAATTCTCCCGTACCAGGCCCTAGGTGCCTGCTTCAAACCATAAAGAGCCTTTATCAATCGATAGACTTTTCCTTCATTACCCTTCACTTCATAGCCTTGCAGTTGTTCCACAAACATAGTTTCTTTCAAGTCACCATATAGAAAAGCGCTTTTTACGTCTAATTGATGAACTTTCATACCTCGTTGTGCTGTAAGTGCAAAGATACTTCTGATTGTATCCCGTCTCGCCATTGGAGCATAAACCTCCGAGTAATCCAGCCCCTGCCTTTGAGCATACCCATTCACTACTAGCTGCGCCTTGTGCTTATCGATCTTCCCATCCTTGTCAAGCTTAGTCTTGAATACCCATTTCACACCTATCGCCATTTCTCCTGTGGGTAAATCACATAGTTGCCAAGAATTATTTCTTTCAATTGACTCGATTTCTTGCTTCATAACACGTATCCAGCGTTCATCTTGTGCAGCTTCATCATAATTAGTAGGCTCTAATAAAGAAGAAAACATGGCAACATTTTCCCTTTGTTCCTCATCGCTCAAAATATCTGCTCAGCTGACATAATCGTTCATCCAAGTTGGTGCCTTTGTTGCTCTCCTTCTTCTTTCATTAATACCGCTTCCATCTGAATTAGAGTTTGAAGGCCCACTTTCACTTCTGTCCAACGGCCCAGTAGTATTACTAGGCCCACCTTGTTCACTCGATCCCGTCTTCATCACTTCCCTGCTCATCTTTATCTTCCCATTCTAAGTCTGTATGGTTGATTGCAGATTCTTGTATCCAATCCCAGGAAGCTTCTTCTTCAAACACAACATCCTTGCTCACGATTATTTTGTTATTAGAGGGATCATAGAGTCGATAAGCTTTAGACTCCTCACTGACCCCAAACAAAACAAACTTCAAACTTTTGTCATCCAGCTTCAATCTCCTTTTTTTGGGAACATGAACATGAACAATACACCCGAAAACTCTGAAATAACTCACAGAAGGTTTTCGACCACTCCATTTTTCTTCTGGTGTGAAGTTTTCAAGCACTGCAGTGGGGCTTCGATTGAGTACATGTATGCACCAGTTGGTAGCCTCATGCCAGAAAACCTTTGGAACCTTTCTTGCATTCATTACACTTCGTACCATGTTCATCACAGTTCGGTTTTTTCTTTCTGCCACGCCATTTTGGTGTGGTGTGTAAGCTGTTGTAAGTTGTCTTTGTATGCCATTATCTTTACAGAACACTTTGAACTCTTTGGAATTGTATTCACCTCCCCTATCTGTTCTACATTTGATTTCGAATCCAGCTTCTTTCTCCACCAAGGCTTTAAACCTCTTAAAAGTGTCTAAAGCTTGTGATTTTTCTGTCAAAAAATAGCTCCAACATTTTCGTGAGAAATCATCAATAAAATTAATGATGTACCTCTTTAAGCTAGTCGATTGAGGAGTGATAGGTCCACAGATATCCGAGTGGACAAGCTGAAGTTGTTGTGTTGACCTCCAGGAACTCGTTTTAGGAACCGATTCTCTCGTTTGCTTCCCTACTAAACAGTCTAAGCATGTTCCAACTTCATCATTAATCATTGGTAGCCCCCTCACCAAATTCTTATCATGTAGTACCTTTAAACTCTTGTTATTGATGTGCCCAAATCTTTGATTCCAAAGATGAGTAGTGCCATCAGTTTCCATTTTATGACACTCATCAACACTGCTTGGTTTAGCTTTAATCATAAACATTCTATTTGAAGACATTTGTATCCTTGTTATCAGCCCTTTCTTGGATGATACATGCTACAACACCCTTTCTTAATTAAGATTTCTATTTCCCTTTCTTGAACTTGACCAACACTGATCAAGTTTTTCATTAGATCAGGAACATAATACACATCGATCAGCATGTGGCTTACACCTTCAATGTCGAAACGGACATCTCCCTTTCCCATGACACCCATACGAACATCGTTTCCAAGCCGCACATTATTGCGATAAGATTCATCCAAAGTATTAAACCACCGTTTATCACCTGTCATATGATTAGAACACCCCGAGTCTAAGAACCAATTCCAATGTTTTTCTGAGTTGCATTCATCCATGTGTGCCATCAATACCATTTCCTCTGAATCATCATGCTCCACATAATTGGCATCCTTCTCCCAATCTGGACATTCATTTTGGAAGTGGCCAAGTTTATGGCACTTATAGCATTCGATCGTGCTTTTGTCAAAAGAAAGCCTGCCACGACCTCTTCCACCTCGACCACCTCGTCCTCTCCCTCATCCTCGAGAGGGTGATCCAGTTGATATCTTCAAGGCCTGCTCATCGTCTTGCTGCCTGATCATACGTTGTTCATGGACAAGAAGGCTTCCATGAAGTTCATCAATTGTCATGGTATCAAGGTTGTTGGATTCCTCAATAGAATAGACAACATAATTGAACTTTGGGCTCAAAGAACGTAGTACCTTGGCAACTTCAGTACCTGAAGTTAACTGGTCACCATTTGCCTTCATCTTATTTATGATTGTCAAGGTCCGGGCCAAGTAAGTATCGACCTTTTCGCCATCTTTCATAGACAGAAGCTCATACTCTCTTCTCAAAGCCTGCAACTGAGCTCTCTTTACCTTTGTAGACCCCTCATATTTCTGCCTCATCGAATCCCAAATTCCTTTAGAAGTGCTCTTGTCCAAAATTGTCTCCAAGATCTCCCTTTCGATTACTTGAAACAGAAAATTCTTCACTTTCAGGTCTTTCAACTTGGCTTCTTCGAGTGTCTTCCTCCATGCTTCAGTTGCATTTGTCGTAGTTTGTTCAGGAATTCCATCTTCCACCAAACTCCACATTTCCTTACTCTTTAGGAAATTCTCCATTAGTAAAGCCCAATGATCGAAATGACCATCAAACTTTGGAATGGCAGGTTGCTCAAACTTTTTAGATCTCTCAATCTCTCACTTGCACCTTTTGAAAGAGCCCAACCTGGCTCTGATACCAGATGTTGATATCACACACTCACAAATATAGAGAGAAACACACAGTTATGCAACTGAAAAGCTTGAGTTTATTAATGCCACCAAATGGACTTAAATACACGTACAGGGAAAAGCAACAAACTGAACAATAAGGGGAAACAAACTCCTATTCTATAGGAGGACTAGAACAATTCAAAAAATAAACAAACTCTTCCTGCAAACCAGGAATTTTATTCACGTGACTAACTCCTTCCAACAAAATCAAACATGAAAATCTAACTTGGGGTTTCGATTAAGATTACAGATTTTAAACACATACAAACCAATTGGGTTCATTTCCAGGTTCAGTTGTGGAGAACCTAAGAAATCTCGTGTGTGTGTGTGTGTTTCATCTTTGAAACAGAAAATCAAGCACGACAAATATAGAAATTTCATATCTAGGTTTCGATATTTTGAAATTTATTCATCGATTGTTTAAGAAAATCAAGCAAGCTAATCTTGTCGATATGCGAAGAAGAAAACCCTAAAACACAAAAATGAAGACGAGAATCCACAAACAAAATCAAAACTGTATTCTTGAATGGGGTTCCGATCAAATATGCTTGAAATTAAGCACATCGGCTTCGATTCAATTTCCCACGAATAAACCAACCCAAATCTGCTTGCAACCATCTACTTCGAATTTCTATCTTCAAATGGCGTTCGTCATCGTCATCATCATCCTTTGTCACGAATGAAACCCCAAATGCTGTTCATCTTCATTATCATCCTTCGTCTTTAACTCTGCAAATGAAACATTCCATCGTAGATTAGGTTCAACACATTGATGAAGCTTTTAGATGCTTGGGAAATAAATTGATAAAACGAAGCTCATTAGGTGTTTGGAAATAATAAATTAAAAATCAAGATATATAGAAAACTAAATTCACATACTAAGTGGGTGTTTGATTTAGCTTATTTTATGAGCTTATAAAAATATAATGTTTATCTTAGCTTATTAATTCAAGCTTATAGGCTTATTTGGAGTAAAAATAAGTCAATTTTAATAAGTCAAGTGAAAGTAACTTATTTTTCTTCATATGAGCTCATCTTTGTACTTTTATATATATATATATATATAGACACACACTCTTACTTTCTTTCTTTTCTCAACATTGCCTCTTTCACAAATTTAAGCATGTATTTTTTAGTTATTTTACAATAATAAGCCAAGTCAAACACTTTTTAAAAGTAGCTTATTAACTTATAATTTATAAGTTAATCCAAACACTTTTTTCACTAATAAATTCAAAAGCTAAAAAACTTATAAGTTAAAAAAACTAATAAGCTTAAGCTTAAAAAAACAAGTTTACCCAAACACCCCCTTAGATTGAGCAGCTTTTTGAATAATAGATTAAAATTAAAGCAACAAAAAACGTTTGGAGAAAAAACATTAAAAATTTAATGCTACATTAGAAAAACCGGATCCACATCGGTATCCATTAGGTTTTTTAGGTAATTTAATACATGTAATTGAAGATTTAGAAAGTTGAGTACATACAATAGTATTTTTCAAACTTAGATACATTCGGTAGGAATTTGGGTAAAGTTGAATACATTTTGGTAAAGTTTGTCCTAAAATAAAATCACAAACAATTTATTCATCATCATCAAATATTATTGTATTCGAATCCTTCACTAAATACAAACATAGGTTGTTATGTGATTCTCGACAATATAATTCTAGAAGAGTTTTGCTGTACTTTTTGGCTAGTTCTTTGTCCGAAGATAGCAGAAGATCACTTTGATCATAGCTACAAATTACATGTCCCTCGTCGTATAAAATCATATTGTGTAATATGGTATACACATGCATTATGTTCCTTAAAATTCTTAGAGATAATAATTGTGCCATATTATTCAATATTTGTCAATAAATGTGAGGACACTAAATGCCCCTTCAATGTCTTTCCTTGCTACTTCATGTGATTTTTTGAACTTTCATTTTTCTCGTCTGATGGATATTGAAATACTTTCACAAATGTCACCTCTTCTAAATATACACCATCGACAAGATAACACCTGTATTTATACGTAACTCTGTTCACTACTATGGTGCTTTGCCATTTATAAAGGAATATTAGTGATACCGAAGAAATCATGTCAAATCCATAGATCTTGGGATGTCATCGCCTCAAACTCTATGGGAAATTTGCCTACACCCGATGAGTACAATCGATACTTTGTAACATCCTAGAAAATCCATGTTTGGATTCATAAACCATAAAACCAAACTAAAACCTCCATGTTTAGTCGTTTTGACTTTCTTATGAATAAAATGGATAAAATGTGCAAGTGTGTTTTATATTTGTTTTCTCCCTTCAATTAAAATTACAGACGCCCTACCAATGCCACCGGTAACCACACAGTTGTTGGCATCAAAGACCATTGTTGAGATATGCACGTGCAACATTTCGGCAAGTAAAACCCAGAAAAGCAAAAACTTCATACACAGATTCACAGTCGCGTTGTTGGGTTATACGTGTGTAATTTATGTTAATATTGCTTGAATTTCTACATTATATCTAATGTTGTCAATTCGGGTTAGGTTCGTGTCGTTCGGGTTAGGTTCGTGTCTTTGAGTCTTCTTGACCTATCAAGCAATCAAATGTCAAAGTACCGAAATGATGTAGTCAAAGTAGCAAATATCAAAATAATGTACTATTCTGTAAAAAATTTATTGTTTATTTTAAGTTTTTAACGTTTAGGGGCTTTGTACTTTTGTTTGGCAAGTTTTATTGATCTGAGATGTCGCTCTCTAATTTGAATTCACGGTCTTCTTTTCAAAATTTAAATTTCAGGTATTAAAGAAGATTTTATAATGTTATAGCTTTACCCTTAAACAGGTTATTTTTGGGTTGTCGGGTTAAACCTAACCCGACCAATTTATTTTCGTGTTGGCACGCCCATTTCAAATTTGTCACTTTTTTTCTTATCGGGTTCGGATCAGGTTTCATGACGACCCAAAAATTATCAAACCTTAATTATATCGGTTTACATGCTTGCACGCGTGCAGCCTTTTAGCTTTTAGAACCTAATTTTTAAGAAAAACTAAAACAGTATATATCTTAAATTTAAGAGAATAAAGTATTCACCAATTTAGCATAAACTTTGTAATTAAACATGCGTATCTTAGTTATTTTACTTTTCATTTCAAAAAGTAACTAAAAAAAATGTAGAAACACATAAATATAGCTCATTTACTCTAAAACCATCCAATAAACAATCCTAAAAAAACAGAGTACAATGATAATGATAAAAGGCGGTTGGCGTTCACACAAAAAGAACATATCTTTAATTTGACAAACAAACTTCTATTGATTAAATCTTTAAAGTTCTTTCTCAATGGCTTATGTCTCTTATCCAATCATAATGCAAGAACCACCATAAGAATGCCTGGAGGAGTACTGTGGCTTTGTTTATAAGGAAACAAACTCTCAAACAAATTTGCAGGTAGTGAGTAAGCAGTGCTTTATTTATTGCAAGCTTATCTACCCAAAAGAAACTAAAATCTTTAAAAACATAAACCCACAAACATAAGGAAAAGAAAAAACCATTTCTTTACATAAAAGGTTATCTACACTTGACACTACAACATTTATAACTTACACGTCGCTGCTATTATTAAAGACCCCTACCTTTTGAGGCTTGGCTGGAGTTCGTACTCAGAAAACGTCTCACCTTGACGACTGTTAGGAGTCCCCAAACTGGTGATCTGTTTCATCGAATATTTCCTCCTGCACGAAATAATTATTCTTTTAAGCACTAATGGCATTAGTTATTCCTATAACCACTTAGTTGTGAGTTCATATCGTTATAGTCTATCATTTTACATGTTTCTAAAATTAGAAGAAAAAAAACAATAAAGAATCACCAACTTAGAGACTGTTTTTACCTGAAGTAGCTCTTCAATCACATCTTCCATTGTGATTATGCCAACTGCTTCTTCTTCTTCGGGAACTTTTGGAAGCGGTTTGCCCTCTATCTCTAGAATGTCCGAGTACATGTCTTTATTCCACTTCTTACTTCTAAAGCTACCTCTGTTGAATGAATGGTTTCCATTGTTGTTGGGAAAACTCTTCCATTTTTGAAATGACCTTTTCGACTTTAAGCTATTCTCTCTAGAAGACTTACCGCTAGCATCACCATCAACATCCACTCGCACTTCCTTTGTCACATCTATGATTTTTGTGGGATGGTAAGAGATTAATACAAGATTTCCATGACAGGTGTATGGGATTTCTTATTTAAGATGTTTACTATGATTTTTTTTAAAAGCAATTAAACACTTTTTGAATGTTCAGATGAGTATAGTGTTTATGGCTCTCTCCTTATTTTAGGTCGAAATAAACTGATTTCTTTAATACAGCTATTTCAAACTGATTATAGAGTCAAAGTCACAAGCTTACCCTTTTCAGTTTTGAGTGAAATAAACTGTTTTTACTAAGTTGATTATCTTATGCTTATACGCTGTTTAAATAAGCAATCACAAACACCCCTTGATATTGTTTTAGCATTTACCTTTTACATTTAATATGGTATGATGTGAGATCATATGTGATTACAAGTACCCTTCATTTTCCATTTTGTTTCTCACATAGTCCGACTCATTTGACGCCAAAAAAATGGGACCTGTAATCACATTACATCTACATCGATCCCGAAAATGTAAATTTGTTGAATCACCAAAAAGGTTTAAGCGGCATCAAGGGATTACCAGATACTAAACTCTTGGTGCCACACTGTTTCACAACAACTGCCATGTGACTGTGACCTTTCTGAAACTCATTCAGGATGTCATATAATGGCAGAGTTTCTAGAACCCTAAAAGAAAACAACGTGGTTCAGTATATTAGCAAAGGGCAAAATTATCTTATGTAATTCTATATATATAACAAAGATCAATACATAACCAACCTTATATACAAAATCAATCAGAGTCTTTAGACTCAAATGATCAATAGTTGAGATTACTACTGTATATTCGATTTATGTCGACTACATATTCAGTCGGAAACTGCATATTCGATTTAAGTAAAATGCATATTTGGTTGTAATCTCAACCATTGATCATCAAAATCTGAAGGCTGAGATTGGAGATTGGTTCTGTAGCTTCTATATATAAGGCTGGTTCTGTACCAAACCTTACCCTATATATATACACATACACACGTGTGTATGGCTACCTTGTAGAAAAATTACAGCATACATACTTGGGAATCCTACGAATGGTGACACTTTTTACAAGTACTTCATCTTCTGGGTGGATGGTCAACAAATTTTTTACCTAAACATCAACAACCACAGGTCAACATGTTATTTACCAGGCATAAAATAGAACATCATTTTAAAAGAGGTTACAAGACATGAAATCAATTAATCTGCATATTGTTAGTATTAACATATAAAAAATACTATAATATACATTACCAAGACAAGTCCAATTATGTTTGTAGGTTGCTCGTAATAGATCGGTACTCTGCTATGCCCTTTCTCCAGGATTAAATTCATCAACTCCCTGTATTGCAATAACACACGAAAAACAAATGAACAATTACTGAGATTTTTTTAAGATTTTAAAAGATTAAGTGTTAAGTTATATTACATAATTCTTTGAAAGTATTAGCAAACATGTATATTTGTACTTTGCATATCGTATTATATTCTTTTAGAAAAATGATATATCCTCTTACTTTTTCCTCCTACTTCATCCTCCTACTCACCACAAGATGACATGTAGAGTCCACTAATTCTCTTTCCTTACCTCATCCATTGATTTTGACACTTGTGTTGATCTTGTGAGTAGGAGGATAAGTAGGAGGATGGAGTAGGAGGATATATCATCTCTCATTCTTTTAGGCTCAACCCATTGTGTTGTAACCCTAGGTAGCCCCTTATTTTTATATTCTATTCATGTTAATGGAAAATTGCAAGGGAAATCAAGTAATTTTAAAAAGCTATTGATGCCTGTCAAGTTTGGCATTTATATCAATTGAGAAGGTGTCCGATATAGGAGTCATTGCATCACTGGCTGTCTTTTCTGAAAGTTCAAGTGCTCCTGCAATTATCGTCGTTTCATCATGTGTTAGTTCTCCTCCTTTTCCAGCCTGTTTACAGTTTCATATAATAAAATATGAAGCATGTAATGTTATAATAACAAAGGTCTAAGCTCCAAAATTGTTGAATTAAGATATATACCTCATTACCATGCAAATTTACAAGTGTTTTTAACTCGGCTCTCCGGAAAAGAGCAACATGTTCATGCCCCAAAAGATAGTCTAGTAGCTGATGAAATGATCAAGTATAATCGATAGTAGAATTAAAATTTGCAATGTAATACTATATCATTTTGAAAGTAGCAGATATGTAATATATCACCTTGCTTATTGGATATGCAACCGGAAAACAGACCCAAACAAGAACACGAACAAATGGAACCACATAAGCACCAATAGCAAGTCCATATCTAGTACAAACAGATTGAGGTATGATCTGTGGATGGAAATAAATTATTATCACATAAAACTGTAAAAGATATAGTTAAGGCTTTTTTGTACACATTAGGCAGTAACTCTAAAGCTTTGATAGTATAAATAGTAACAACCTTGTATGGGATTGTGTATAACAAAAATAGGGCCACGTCCATCTAGACAATAAACCCACACTACCGGTGTATTCGGCGAAATTAGCTTGAGTTGAGGCTGGAGTTTATGGATTCTATAATCTACAATCAACTAGCTTTAAAGAGATTCTATTTCGGGGGATTTGAGGGATTCAAAATTTTATAATTACTTCAAAACTTTGACAAACAAACAGTGCTTATAACTTGAGATTATAATATCAAGCCCCAATAATATCCAGAATCTCAAGCCCCAATAATATCTGATAATCCCCTTACCGAACACACCCTATATCTTTATGACTAATGTAATAATTACTACTCACCTCACCAAAGAGAAGTATTAATGTCACTGAAATAAGAATAGCACCCCAAGCCGTCACAAGAGCATCCAAGAAAATAGGAAGCGCCTAAGGAAAACAATAATCATTTCAAATTTAAAAAGTGACGAATGTAGCCTATATATATATACACACACACACAACCCAAGCCCCGTAGCACGATATTGTCCGCTTTGCCTCACCGAGGCACGGTTTTTTTCCGGTATGGAACACTCCACCTAAAAGGCCTCATGCTAGGAGAGGTATCCAAACCCTTTATAAGGCATGTTTCGTTCCCATCTCCAACCGATGTAGGACGGATGTTACAATATATGTATATATATACACATATACACATATCTATATAGGGGAAGGTTTAACCATTTTTATTGCGAGAACCAATCTTGACCCTTGATTAAATCAAATCAATGACTATAATGCTAATGACTCATTAATGAGCCCTCGTTAATGCTCATTAATAGGTGTATTTTGGAAAAATCAAGCCGCATTAAATAATGACTCAACCACATAGATGCAATTCACTGTTTGATAAATATATAAATGACCAAAATACCCCTATTAATGAATCATTAATGATAATTACTGGTAGTTTCAAATGGTTCTCAAATGAACTTCTACATATATATATATATATATATATGTGTGTGTGTGTGTGTGTGTGTGTGTGTGTGTGTGTGTGTGTGTTGAATATACCTCCATTGCAGCAGCATTGCAAATAAGAAGGGTGCAAAGTAGTAAATGTTGTCTTCTTACTACAGGTAATATCTTCGCTGTTCCAACAAAAAGAGAGCAGAAATATCATGAATATAAAACCCTCTAGTAAATAAAAGAACTTAATAAATGACGTATTTTTTATATAGAACAATAATAGCACGCAAAAATTCTTTATGTAGTAAAAATAAAGGCACAATAAAAAGTCATGTTAGATGTTTATTAACTAACTAGTGTATATACAATAATGGGGACACCACAACCCATCATTTGTTACAGCAGTTTCAAGTACCATAAGACGCGTCTAGTTACTTAAAAAGCCCGTAGCGATTCTTTAATGCAAGATTTTCAATCAAATCTATGCAGCCAAATTTCTTAAAAATCACCTTTCAGATATGAAATTGTACAACATAAGTAAGATTTAGTGGAATATAGAAAAGCTAATTAAGCATGTGTAGGTATAGCTACATGGTGTATGGTGGGTCATGGGATGGCCACACATAATTGTGTAGATGTTAACCTTTCTAAAATCGGGAAATATGATAAACTTGTTCACCATGGAAATCAGATGCAATGTTCAATCAAACTATTTTGATAGCCTAATTGTTTAGGTTGAGGATGATATCCATTTCCTTAAGATATAATTTTTTATCAACAGAGACAGCTCAATCTTCAAATTTTATAATATTAATTAATTAATTGCATAAGGAAATCTATAACACAAGACAGCAACATCAATTAAATTAAATTATGAGAATAAAAGCAAAAGAATGAAGTGAAGTGGACCTGCGTATGCACGATCTTTTGGAGTACCAGATTTAGCAAGAACTTCAAGGTCAACAAGACTCAAAGACATAAGCCCTAACGTAAGTCCAGACATCAAACCAGCGAACAAAACCAAAAGCACTATGATCAATATGTGCACAAAGAACTGCGACTCGCAACACTCATACTCCACCGCCATATCTATATCTATATGTATGTAATTCCTTCTATCTGTTCCAATACCTCAACAGCTGCTAAACAAATAAAACTTAAAGATTGTTGAAAGAAAACGTGAAATTGAGATAAACAAAGTGTGAAAGTAAAGAATGGATTCGATAATGATAGAGAATGAAACCGACAAGTGATTTTGGGAGTGAATTCAGGCGAATAATGTTGAGAAAAAAATGGCCAGGGTTTTGGGGAGGGGTTCGGGCAGGACGGGCAGTGATGAAACGTTAAAAGACCACCGGCGATACGCGAGCATTCTGCTACGTGTCGCTTCCACGATTGTCACGCACAACAGTATTGCGATAAAAATTTAAATAAAGCTTTCAAGTTTAAATCATTTAAAAATAACTTTTTGACCGTTTAAATAATATTAGATTTAAAACTTTATAGTAAAATCGTTTAAAAAAAAACTCTGATGATTAAACCGAAATTAAACAAAAACTTTGATGGTTAAACCATTATTCACCCTAAAATAAACAAGACACATCTAGTTAATTAAAATAGAAAAAATTACAAATAACTTAGAAAAGAAAAAAAGTTACAACTAATATTGCATAAATAAAAATAAATTATGAGTTTTTTTTTGATAATTTTTTTCCTAATCGCGTCTTTTACACTCAACACAATCTTGAGACTTTCGCCTTGCAAACCTTCGTGTGAATGTTGTAACTATTGGGATGCCTTTCTCTTTCCTTTTTCTTCGTGTAAACGAAACTTACGTTCTTTAATGTCCATGAGCTTTGCTTTGTGTTCATCTATCGAACTAGAAGCCGCTAAGATCTTTCGGTAGTTGCGAAAGTTCCACCCATGAACCGCAAACGAAGTCGAAAAAATGGCCTTTTTTCCTTTCTTTTTTCCAACCGGCCTTTGCGGTTCTTCAAATGTCACCTCGTTTTCTTCTTCCTTGACACTTGAGGTCAATCGGGCCTTTTTTGTGCGTCCGATAAAGTGTTGGAGTTGGAAGGTTTGATTCTATTGCTTGAACCATTTAAAGGAGGTGATGGAATGAGAGCCCATTTTGGACACACTTGAAGGACCTCTCATGCGTGTTCGAGATTAAAAGTCACTTTTTAAGGGATGGTTGGATACTCGGGTAGGAAAGTTTGGATTTTTTTAGGGACGGTTGATTGTAGCCCATTTGGTATTAAGGACTCAGGAGGTTGTATAGTTGTGGTGTGTAAACATGCGGTTCAGTACATAGATAAGTGGTGGCGTTTCAAGTTGGAAGGCCGAAGGCGTTGAAACCTGCATTCGATTGATGGCTTTTAGATCAAAAAGAGTTTGGGGTGTTCGAAAAAAGCTTCATCTTTTAGTGGAAAAGTAAAGAAGATAAGAATTTTATAAAAGTTTAGAGAGAAGAAAAAAAGAAGTTAGAGTGGAAAAGATAAAAATGTGATGATTATTTATATAGTAGATTAAAAAAAGAATTTTTTTTATAATTAAGGGTAACAGTCATATGACTAATGACCGTTTACATCCTCAAAAACCACAAAATTAACTCTCTCTCTCTCTCTCTCTCTTGTAAATAATGACCCTCCTTCAAAAAAGTCAGTACCGAGCATGGGGGTGGTGTGCCCTCTCGGTACTGAGTTTCACGTTTGTATGCCTATGGTTTGCTTTGGGTTCTCCATATGCTTTGATTGTAGCTATAAAGAATAGTGGTACTTATACCACGTAAATTTCATTTTTCGTGAGAGAAAAGTAAAAGTAAAAACTATAATTACCTTTGGTGACGACAGTGTGAAAGTATGTCAAAACTTAATTTCTGCATAGTCAAGGTAGGAATTAAGTGGTTTTGTCTCGTAGTGCGTCTTTGGTGACGACAACGTGTTATTTCAAAAGACTTTTCATGTTATATATCCTTTTTTTCTTCTTGTAGTCTTTACTGTTTTGCAATTATATAATTATTATGTTGTAGTATTTAATTGGCAAGACGGTGAAATAAAAGGGATTAAAAATATGCTAGTAGAGGAGCAACGAGAGAAATCGGTGACTGTAGGATCAAGATAAGAAATCAAGATTAATTGCAACTTGATTCTTGGAGTTTAAAGATACACAAGAAATTTTAAATGGATTGAGATCCTCTCAAGTTAAGGAAGGAGAATATAAAAATTATTGGGTCTCATAAAAGATCCTAATTTACTTTAAATAAGGTCCCACTGATATTTACTATGAGTGAACATGACCGGTCATGTTTTATTCAGCGTGAGAGGATCCTATTCCATTTTAAAGAGTTTTTCATTAGTTTGAGGTGGCATTTCTTCTTAATTTATGCAATCAAACAAAGACACACGATGCTGATCTCGTATTGTTTTACTGTCTTTCTGTGATTATTCTTCAGCATTCTAGCCAAGCTAAAGTCTTGATTTCATGGACTTATAACCCTTCAATCGTTGTTTTGGATAGTTTGCTTCTGATTATTTGTTTGATCCCAAGTTTTTCATTCCAGTCGTATACTTGTACAACATATGTATACAGTTTTATACAAACTATATATGAATCATAACGTACATGTTACATACAATTATAGATTTATCATGCCTAATATTGTGAATTGATCAATTTTTCATGGGACAAGCATCAACATTGATTCCTTTAGCTGTTGGACAAGTTGCGAATTCACAATGTTCTCCACGGGTGCCCCACCAATCGACTCCTTTTTCTTCAACACCCAGAGAGAAATAAAGCAAGACCGCCATGAAAGCCACACCAGCATCCAGTGCAGCTGAGAGAATGTAATTATACCTCTGCCACCACTGCTTCCGGTAGCGGAATACAAAATAGTTAAATATCGTCCCTACTATAATCCAGGCATTGTAGTTTACTGCTGTTGCTGGTGGCATGGCACCTGTTGCTCCTAAGATCACAGGAAGGTTGACTAGAGGTAGCCAAGTTTGTTTAGGAAACGCCTTGTAAAACAGCCAGATAATAATGGGTCCTAATGCACCTCCTAGAAAAAACCAGTTCATACTGCTGTAGTTTCCAAGACTCCCGAAGATACGTTTGGGTCCCACCAATCCCCATATCACTGACGCGTCAAAGAATACTCGGTCTCCTGGACATGTCCATGGACTGTCTGCTGGAAGGAGATCGTCCTGGCAGATGTTATCTATCGACTCTAGCAACCATACCGCCACTACCAGGTTGATAGTTCCGGCTAAAATAGTTCCTATAAACTGTTTCAATTCCAAAATTCAAACAAGCAAATATATGTGTAATATTTTATCTTACAGATTTAGTTCAGCAGAAACATGACTAACCTGAACTAAGAACATTGATCTTGGAGGAATCTTCATGTAATGTCCAAGTTTGAAATCACTAAGGAACGAAATGGCTTGTGTCATACTCATGTAACCATAAACCTTGAAGCATACATTGGCTATCGGTCTTCCAGGCAATATAACGCCCATAATGTATTCCGTGATTATGTTCAAACCTGGTGTCTGTATGTATGAAGATATCAAAGTAACCAGATTGTGTCAATTATAATCTTGAAGAGTAGCACGCATGTTTTTTTCTTTTTTTTAAAGTATTTTATACAGATGCTTAATTAATTACCTGATTTGTTGTGGCAGTGATGATGCTTATGGGGAGGGTAAAGACAAAGGCAATAACAGCAGCAAAGATGAGCCCCCACCAAGGCATCTGAATTTGATCATTTAAGACAGTGCAGAGTACAAGAGAGACAGCAAGTGTCACTAGTAGCAACAAATGGAACCACCAGTTAGGTATATCTGTGTATCTCTTCATAAGCCTCGTGTGTATATCCTCTTTCTCCTTGTATGAGGCCCGGAATCTGTCATAGATTTCCCTGCAAGGACACAGCTTACTAGGTGATTAAATATACATACATATATATATATATATATAGGCCCGAACCAGCTCTGGGCAATATAACTCGATCTCACCTTCCGTAGAAAAAGGCAACATGGGTTAGAGTTGATGCTATTGCTGCAAATCCAAAACCATAAGTGAGAGCAAAGAATGTGCTGATATGAATCCTCCCTTGTTCTTCATACTTGACCATATCTATTTGAAACTTGTCATTCACAATTGCGGATATGTTATACTTTTGACTATCAGCTGTAAACAAGTGTGATGAGAATATAGGGAATCTACGAGCCCCGTACAAGTCCACTCCCCAATAGGACAATGGCATAACGATGTAGATTATGAGCGCATACCCCAAAAAGACATTGACAATGGCAAAAAATGGGCTGATTAGTGGACTAAACAAGAAGGATGCGATGACAGACCAGTCAAGTGTTATGGCTCCAAACCCGAGACCCCTCATGCCTGATCCTAGTTGTTGGGCCTTGACCGAGCCGGAGAAGACCCAACAAACCCATGAGATGCTTGAAAGTGTTGAAAAAAGGTACCCCGGGACCAAGTACCACGCGAAGCTACAAATTAGTGCAATTAGGAAAAACTTTGCTCGTGTCATACGTCTATCGTCTTTTTCATGCAAGGCCCTGTATGTACGTAAAACATATATAATGAAAACTAAATGATTAATTATATATGATTATGGTGTTGTGATTATACGTACGTGGTCAAAATAATAAGAGTCTAGCTAGCTAGCTATATAAGAAAATATTAATAAGCTGTAATTATCGTCTTTAATTGATGGTGAATTACACCCACAAAATTAATTTCATAAGATATATGGTTGCTTCTAGCGGTAACCCATGATTGATGGATCTTGTCACGCTCATAAACATTTAAATAAGTTTAATTGTGACAATATCCATCATTCATGGGTGGTGTTGATTGCACACATCATTTTCTCATCTCACTGTATATCCACATTTGTTCCTAGTCAATTTGAACTCGTAATCACTTGGAAAAAGATGAGCAAATGAGCAATTAAGATGAACATGGTCTTGGGTTACTTCTTTCATTATTGTTTATTTTAATTTTACACGGTTACTATACATAAATTTTATAGTTGAGGGTTATAAGAAATTTAGTTATAATAACAAATTGTACTACGTACGTGATATTAAAATTTATATCAAAAGTCCAAAGTGTCTTCACGTACATTAATATACTGAATTATGAGTTGTGTTCTATAAAGTCCATTTAAAAAACATAGTTTTAAAATTTTAATATTCAATCACGAATGATTCAGTATACAATCACATGTGATTTGTAAAAGCATCATATGTGAATTACGAAAAATTACGAAAATGTCACTCCGCCCAAATTTTTAAAATTTAATCTGGACCATTGATAAAATTGATAAAAAAACTAAAAATAGTATTTAAGGACTATGAATTAATTATTGACTATATTGAACATTCTTCTATATTTTGTATATCAAGTCTTCATAAGAAAAGAAAAGAAAAGATGGTTCCCTGAACTTGGAGCACTTGACCGGTTGGGAAATATGTGTTTGTAATATCGTAGGCACTGTTAAAAATGCACCGCTCTTTCTTGCCGCTATAATTAACGTCCGTGAAACATGCCCCGTGAATGGAGGTTAACTAATGGAAGGAATGTCACAAAAGCGCGTTAAAAGAGCTATATTTTTCACATTTCAATTGTTACACTTAAACCCCTAAAGTTTACAAGTTTCAAAAGGCAGTCCCCAAATTTTCATTGTCTATATTCTTTTTAATTTTGTGAGTATTAAGAAAAATATAAGTTTGGTCCAATGTACTATTTATTTTCTGTTAAGATATATTTGGTTACCTAATTGATGTTAAATTCAGTTTATTAGATGGATGTATTTTATGGGAAATATAAATGACGTGGACAATTATCTCATTATAAATATGAAATTTATGTTGGCGTTAACTTAAAAGTAAACATGCACCAAAAATATTAGTTTTGAACTTCAAAGTAACAAAAGGACCTAAAAGTAATATACATTAAAACATGAGTCTGTATCATATACTTACCCCTTCTTGATGCGGGATTGATGTGGTATTTTGGAGCCAACAAAAACACCACCCTCGTTTTGGGCGACGTTAAAATGACACCCTCGCGGTGTGCCTACACTAATTCTATGTGGCATTTTCTCTCTCTTTCTCTCTCTCTCTCTCTCTCTCTCTCTCTCTCTCTCTATATATATATATATATATATATATATATATATATATATACTGATTTAAAACTACTTATAGGTGAATAATGCTGCGATTTTAGGATTGAGTGTGGACACTAATGCATTAGAAGCCTTAACAAACAGTGAGGTGAGCCTGTGGATGTTTTTTGACCTTCCAAATTCTCTTTTTGACATAATTTTTGGTGTTACATTTTTGAATATATATACAGCATTCAGGATTTACCAAATGGGGAAAAGTTTCAACACAACCATATAATTTAGGAGAAGAATGCATTCAAACAAATTATTATGGAGCAAAGAGGATGACTGAAGCTTTCATGCCTCTTCTCTCCTTGTCTGACTCTCCAAGAATCATCAATGTTTCATCCAGTTCTGGAAAACTGAAGGTAAAAAACCAATTATTTGATAATCTGTGTTCAGTGAATCTTTTTTTTATTTTATAATTTACATATCTAACAATCAACAAATTAATATCAGGAGATTTTTAAAGATCAATTAGTAAATGTGTATTATTTCATTATCTTATGGGTTGAAGATATATTCAGATTCTTACGGGACTATAAGTACTTAAGTTCACAAGTCCACCGCTTGAGTCTTGATGCTTCACTAGAAACTAGCGTTGTACCCGTGCAATGTAGCGGCGACGAATATTTTTAATAAGACAAACTTATCAATTAAGTAACACTTTTTAATGGAAGTAGGCTAAAAAATGGCCGGAATACAACATCATATAAGTACCTTGATAGAAGCTTAGTTAAAAAAAGTTGAATCTTTTCGTGATTTGTTGTTATATTTGTTTGTTGTTTCTTACGTCTTGATACAATAATAAGTTATTTTGAGGTGAGAGTGTTTTATATTGTTTACCCAAACTGTTTATCTGATTATTTGTTGGTAAGCAAAAACCGCTAGGGGGGTTTTCGACACCGAAAGATAATAGATTTATCACTCTCTTGTTTGGCAGTTTGTAACCAACGAGTGGGCTCGTAATATCTTGAATGACGCTAAATCTCTGAGTGAAGAACGGATCGATGAGATTCTTGGAGTTTTCCTTCAAGATTTGAAAGAGGATTCTTTAGAAAAAAAGAACTGGCCTTCTACTTTGTCTGCATACACATTATCAAAAGCAGCCATGAATGCCTACACAAGATTGGTAGCAAAGAAGCATCCAAGTGTTATAATAAATTGTGTTTGTCCAGGGTATGTGAAAACAAATATAAATTTCTTTACAGGACACTTGAATGTTAAAGAGGGTGCACTTAGTATTGTAAGACTTGGGTTACTACCAGCTAAGATGCAAGAGCATTCTGGTATTTTCTTTTCTAGAGATGAAATGTCATCTTTTTGAAGAACATAAACACTGTGATATGTCATTAGTTCATAGTTATCTATATCATCAATCACACATAATTATTGTAAATACATATTTTCTATTATAAAGTCACATGTTCTAGATTGTGGTTGGGTTTATCTAAATTAAATAAGTTTTAATAAAAAAAATAACTCAGATTATTATTGTTATAATAATATTGTGTCACAATATATAATAGTTTTTAAAGAAATTAAAAAAAAAAATTGGACAAAAGGATGTTTGTGGCCTGTCAATCCATTCTTATTGGTTTCAACCCATATTAAAAATGGTTCATAACCCAACCCACTTCACCCTCACATTTATTAGTGTGTCACCTCTTAACCATTTATTAACATGATCACATCAACATATTGCTAGTTACACAATATTTTTTTAAAGTTGTTCTGTGTTTAACCTAACTGGTAGACTATTAAAATAATGTTTGCTAGTAATCAAATATCATACATATAAAACAAAAGGTCACATAGATCTTCAAAAGACATATATGATCCTTAACTTATCATCCATAAACAATGTAAATAAATGAATTAAAGACCGAAACTCACTTGAAAAAACACTTTAGGGCTAGTTAATGAGATTTTACACGATACAAATCTCGTGAGAAGTTGGGTAAACCAAACACACCTTTAATTAGGGGTGTGTTCGGTTCTGGAACCGAAATAACCGATAACCGAAATTGGTAAAAGCTAGAACCGAAAACCGAACCGATATAAGGGAACGAGTTCCGGTTATTAACCGGTTATTTCGGCTATAGAACCGGAGAAGACTGAAAATTTAATTTGGAACTGGTTTCAAGAGCGTGAACCGAAATAACTGATAACCAGTGAATATTTTTGTTATTAAAGACAAATATGATATATTTATATTAGTTGTTTTTTACCTATAAAGGTTTACTAATAACCAAAAAACTAAACGGTTTAGAGTTAACACTAAAAATACTTGAAATCGTAAGTGAACATGCATGCATCGTCGACACTAACATATGACCAATAAATAAT
>JAUEJL010039518.1:0-21043 GCA_032274825.1 Drosophyllum lusitanicum
TACTGCAAGCAAATGATCTTTGGGAAATGATTGAACCTACTACTCAAACTCAAGTGGATGACAAAAGAGATAAAACTACAATTGCATATCTCTTCTCAAGATCTAACTTTACAAGTGGCAAATTGCAAAAGTGCAAAAGAAGTTTGGGACACTTTGAAGACCAGAAATATCGGTGTGGATCGAGTACAAAAGGCTAGACTACAAACCCTTTGATCAGAATTTGAGGCACCGGAAATGAAAGAAGAAGAATCTATAGATTCATTCACCTCGAAGATGACAAATGTTATTTCCAAAATAACTAGCCTTGGAATAACAATTGATGAATCAAGCCTCGTACGAAAATTACTGGATTCTATGCCAGACAGATTTCTTCAAATAGCTGCAGCCATTGAACAATACACAGATTTAGACACCATGGCCTTTGACGAAGTAATCAGAAGATTAAAGACGTTTGAAAAAAGACTCATGTACAAGACGAGTATATCTATGAATTATCAAGAAGGTTTACTCTTTACACAACAAGAAGATCGAAGAAAAGAAAAGCATGTTCCACCACATATCCGAAACCATGGGAATGTTAAGTAACATGGAAGAGAAGAAAATCCCTCGCAAGTCTATAAAGAAGCAAAGAAGCACTCTCGAAGTCAAAACAGATGCGCAAGAGATTTCAGCAAAATAAAGTGTTATAACTGCAACGGATATGGACACTATGCCTCGCATTGCCATGAAAAATCTCAAAAATAACACAGAGAAGAGCAGTCAAATTTGGTGGAAGAAGATTTGGAACCTACATTACTTATGACAACCGTTGAAGAACAAGGAGTTGATGATACAAAAAAGTTCTATGATAATCAAAAGTTTACGACATATGATGACAAAGAAGACTCAAGATTGAAGACTTTTGACAATTAGGGGGGAGACCGTTGGAAATAATTGTTAAAAGAATTATAGTTTTAGTATTATTATTATTGTATTTAGTTAGAATTATGTATATATATAGCCCCACCACCAACAACAACCGCCAACCGCCGTCAGCCGCCAACCGCCACCGTGAGATGATGGAGAACCGCCGGAAAACCGCCTTACTCACTCCTATAAATATGTAATAGAAGATAGGGATTTGTACAACAGAAATTTCAGTTTATAAAGAAAGATTTGCAAGTTTAGAGTTTAGATTTATGTGTTTTTTGAAGTTTTGATCCTATAAGTTTATATGAAGTTTTTGACTATTTTTCAAATGTCCTTGATGCCCTTTAACGATAACATGTACAACCTTACACACAGAACATCTTAGAACCAAAGTTTCATAAAGATGATAACAGGTTAATAGATAAGTTCAACTTAAATGTTTTCCTAGCAAACAAATGTTGCAATTTTCAAGATACGTCTGAAATGGAAAATGTTGCAATTTCCACCACACCGAAATCTTAAAAGACAAATAGATGACTATTCAAATTAATTAAATGGAAATTGTAACCCATCTATAACGAAACAGGTCACTAAAGTTGTATATTATTGATTATGGAACAAACGATTGAGATGGATCAAAAGTCCTGTAAGGTGTATCAAATGCTTATAATGTCATGAACCTTTTCATTTAAAAGACAGTATCTTACTACTTTGTTAATAAACCTTTTATAATACCCTTTAGTACATAAATTATTCACAATATCTAAAGAAAATAGAGCGGTACCTGGAACAGTTCAATAGGTGAGGTGCCATCCTTTGGAGCACCTAGTTTTGCATCTACTCGAATCATCACTTTGCTGCAGCCCCAGAAAATTATTATTGCACTACTGATGAATGAAAACTACAGAACTTATATACAGCCATAATTGAACAATAGTAAATTAAGAAAAATTACTAATGCTTATGAACAAATACACCAACTACAAAAGTTATTATTCTAAAAAAGTAATTGTGATCATTTCAGTATGATGATTGCCAAAAAGAAAAGAAAAACACGGGGTGGGGTGGGGTGGGGAGGGGGGGGGGGTTACGTACTTTCCCCAGTCTGAAGGAGGATTCCATGCTGCCAGAAGTGTATCAGATTTGGCATTAGGCAGGCAGTTTTTCACAACACAGTACTTAATTGTTATTCTAGCAACACCAATATCTTTGTAATCTCTGTCAAAGTCATATATCTGCATACAGAAAGATGTTTTATATAATAATTTGTGTCAGCAGTGAGAGTCCATAGGGAAACAAAAAATAGATCAGGTAAAAGAATATCATTGAAAATGGTTGTTTGCACTTGCCTATATAATGTATTATCTGATTATTGCAACTATAAGTCGTGATAATCAGTTTTTAATGTTGAATAGAGTGATTTAAATAATGATTATTTTAGGGATCAAATAATCAGCTTTATACTTTCTATCTAAGCAATATTCAGTGCCGGATCAACAAGTTTGGAATAGGTTATACACTATCTAGTAAGATGTTTATGGTGGACTTACATAGTCTATTTTGTTTTTTAGATTCGGATTATATGGTTCAGTATGATTTCGGATTCGGGTTATTCACTAACACTAAAACCTTAATTACTGTTTCAAGTAAAATAATAAGACTAGACGCTATTTAGTGTATGTTAAAGTTTCGTAATTAAAAGTTAATAACAAAATTATGTTGTAGTGGTCAATGAGATATGAAGTTGGAATTTGAATTTAGTCTGCGTTGTATCCTTTATGTCCAAAAGCTTCTACTTGCTATGGTCAATTGTTTTAGATGCATCATGGGTTGTACTACGGTTCCTACTAATGGTAATAATGGATTTTGCTATTAAAAATAACAAAATTGGGTTAGTTGTTTCATAATATCATAAATTGCACAAGCACTACATATAATCTAAATTAAATAATAAAAAGTATTATTTTTGCACATATTCCTATGTAACTTTGGTATCTAGTTTTAGGGAATAGATTAATTTATTTGAATCATTTTGTGGAGGGTATGCATCCATTTTCTGAAGGGTAAGCTCTCTACCTCTTTTCACAGTAAGGTCTTATTATTTATACTAGCAGGGCCTTATTTTGTACACTAATAAGTGTCTTCACAGGGTATACCCTATGTGATACATAGATCCGCCTTTGGCATTATATATACTAAATTACCCCTCATTTTATCCATGTTTTCATAGTCAATTATATTGAAATATAATTAAAAATATAATTGTTTCAATAGTATAATAATATATAATAACAAACTTAAAAAAGAAAATGTTAACGAATAATTTACACAAGAACATGTAATTGATCAGAAGTAATTTATCACATTTTCAATTTGAATATTTCAACAGTCTATGAGAAATCCGATTTTGTTCATGTTAACTATTTATTCCTTGTATAAATAGAAGCTTTCGAACACTTGAAAGCTAATTATCTGATTTTTAAAACTT
Source organism: Drosophyllum lusitanicum (assembly GCA_032274825.1). Lineage (NCBI taxonomy): Eukaryota > Viridiplantae > Streptophyta > Magnoliopsida > Caryophyllales > Drosophyllaceae > Drosophyllum > Drosophyllum lusitanicum. The sequence continues at coordinate 3,398 of JAUEJL010039518.1, forward strand.
CAAAAAGAAGCACATCCAACCTAAATTTACTACAGTTGATTGACTGATTGTAACTTTTTATTGTCACGAGCAGTTTTGAAACACACATCAAACATCTGTAAAGACTTACCATGTCATTTATCTCGATCTCTGAAATAGATTTTCCATCCAAAAGCATGCTCCATGCCACTTTTTTCAACTTCAAAGATAAACGCATAGCACATGAGGGGCCTTTATTCTTCTCTTTCTCCATTAGCTGTTGCTGTGCAGCTTTTTGCAAAACCACCCTTAAAGAAGCAGCAGCAGCCTTTCTGGATTTTTGTGCATTTGTTAGTTCTTTCCGAAGTTTTTGTACCTATAAACGTAAAAATTTCTTAACTTTCTTATATATACTGAAATAAAATACAGAAGACATAAAACTAATACGATTGGTTGCAATTTACACATGCAAACCTTACATTTAATAAACTTGAATAGAAATCGTACCACAATGAACCCACCTTGAGTTTTACATCTTATATTTATCTTGTGTTTCTATCTTTCTATTAAAAAATATAATTATATAATAAAACATTAATAAGTTAGAAAATTTTACCAGTATGGATCTCCCGCCAGTTACCATCCACATATCACCTTCCATTTCTAAGGGTGTGTCTACAGCTGTCTCAGTAGGAATAGCAAGCTTCCTTATATCTTCATAAATCAAGTTTTGTACCCATTCTTTTTGTTCAAGATTCACTCGTTCTATTTCTACCTCTTCAACACCATCAGGAACAACCTCATCAGCTTCCTCCTCAATCTCTTCATCATCTTCTCCTGATTTTGGAAGATTACTTTTCTGGCGTCTGAATTGCAAACTTACAATCAAATGTCCGCTAGAGCTACATATAACATGTATTTTTTATCTAATGGCATTTATAACACATAGGATAAAGATTATCAGCTGTGGTGTTATAATTTCTATTACACTTTCTGGGAAGCATGATATTACTTACATATGTAGACAGATATCATATTAGCTATAAATAGGAGCAGAGCAGCATTCTTCTTCTTTATGCCAATTTTTTTTACTTCATTGACTTGGATTTTTGATTCTTAGTTTTTTCCCTTAATAAAAAATGATGGAAAAGAAACTTACTTTGGAGGCCTGGCCATTAGTAGATTGGTCAAAACATCAAGGATAACTTGGAACTGGCGAGATGTCATGGTTGTTATTATATTATCAGAATTAAACGCGAGTTCTTTCAAAGGTTTCACCTGATAAAGAAAGGTTTCAAAAACTTCAGTTATTATTTTAGAAATGTGAAGAAGTTACATGTTAGTTTTAGCTTTGATTGTCTAATACTTGCAATGAAGATGAAATTAAAGAGTATTCTCTAAATTGATACTGTTCTTTGCTGAAATTCAAAATCAGAATCCACTTACACGTTTAGTCTCTTGGCAGAACACATGTGGTTATAAACTCAACATAATATTTAGTTATGAATCGATGAACTTGGGTTATGTTTTATCTTTATTAGGTTAAAGGTTAAACAGTATTAATTTACCCAAAAGGAAACGAGTCAAGGGAGTTGAATGTCGTCCGAAAACTAGAAAAAGAAATAAAGTGTTTGTGGGTCGGTCCAACCAGATCAAACATACAAACCTATTTCAATTTTAAAAAAAAATACCTATTTCAAACTGAACTCGTTTTGACCTGTTACCCAAGCCACCCACCCTCCCATTTAGCCGCCTTTAGTTAGACAGATATAATGAACAAACACACCTTTAAATCTTGAGTTCCACCTTTGTGCCTGGTGTAGCGGAAGTACATATCACAGGGCATGAATACCTGTTCAAGTAGGGTCCCACTACGCTTTACTTTAGGTGAGCTTTTCCGTATTTTTGTTAGCCACTGGACCCCAGCCCCGGGGTCCACATCGGTTGGAGCCACATGAGCCTGCACGTGTTCCAACATAACAGACAGCTCTGAGCGGTCCCATATTAGTTCAGGTTGCTTTTCAGAAATATTTTCCCCTTCGTTACCAAGTGCCTGTGCTTGTTCAATCACCTCAAAGCCAACATTAATAACTTTATGAAATGAGCGAGCTAAAACTCGGCCACTAGCAGCAGCAAGCAAAAATCTACCCTGTTCAACATAAAATACTGATCCTTTAACATACAATAATTCAAACAATTTTCTTCGGTAACTAAAAAATTTGGTTCTTATAAGATCATCTTCATTAAAATTTTGTCACCCCCAATAGCTTACATTGGCCTCTTCCGAGTGTAGATTGAATTGTGGCTCGATAATGTTTACCATGAAATTACAAGTGTCCTCCTCATCCTCCTCGGCGACATCAACATTTACGTGCTTTGCTGTCAAAAGACAGCGACACCTTTAGACATACAGAGTGATGTTTTACATATGCAACCCAAACAATGATTAAATCTATGTTGTGTCTAGAGGAGGTGATTTCAACATATTTACCTTATGAAAGGGTTGATTTGGTTGTATTTAATCTCAAAATGGACAAACTAGTCAAATAAAAATTAACTAAAGGGAAAATGAGTAAAATGGATCAAACATGTTGAAAGTCATCTGAAGTATACTGCTTTTGTAATCATAAATAATGCAGCAACTAATTATTAAAAAATGGACAGAAGGTTAACGGGTCAACCCAGCCTAACCCAGACCGTTTTGACCCATGCTGAAAATGACCAATTTTTTCCCAAACCCATTTTTGACCTGTTACTGGAACAGCCCATTTAGCCACCTCTAGCTGTGTCGATCGATACTTGTTCAAAGAAGCCTTTAAGGTGGCCTTGCACTTACCAATATCATCAAATGTTTGATGTTCAACTTTATTTGGATTTGATGGAGACAGATCTGATTTTGATGCTTCCTTTTGATCTGAAGGACTTCCAGTTTGACCAGCAGAAGTGCTGTTTGACACATCTTGGACCGGTACACTTTTATTTTGATCCTGGGTCTCCTCAAGCAGCTTCCTTCGGGCATATTGTCGAGAAGGAGACTGTTTTGGAGGTGTACATGCTTTCCCTAACTCACCACCCCATGACAGAATACCGTTTCTGTTCTCAATCGTCCAAAGTAACTTCAACCCATAAACAAAAACACGCTGGCAGTTATCAGCTATCACCACATTATATCCATCATCATCACTTGGGTCAGACTTTAAATGTTCATCAGTATCACTTCCGAGTCCAGATACAGGTGTCACAAATTTCATCTCAATACTTTGTTTGCAAGCTTCTTGCCATGCCAACAATTTAGAACAATCCGCTTTTGGGGATTGCTTTCTGATTATAAAATAATCAGATGACAATAAAAACCCATCATCCCGAGGCCTTTCAGTTGATCCTCCAGCATTCCCACAATTATCATTAACAACTCCCTCTTGTGACGTTTTTTTTAGTGCTTGGACTTTAATAACACTACTATAGTCATCCTTATTTAGAAATACCTTAGGCATATGAAGATCAATCCCTAGGTAAACAAGATCAAGAAGATCGCGTTTGCTATCAAATGTGAACGTTTGCTTTCCACGACCTAAATACATTTCGGACTTTATCTTTGACATTTTAAAAGTCAACCCTTTAGCTAGATCACTGTCATCTAAAGACATATGTCTTATAACAGTTGGAGTTGAATCAACACGAAACATAAATTCTGTTATCACTTTATCTAACGACAAGTTGCCGGATCTAGGAACTTTCGGGACACCAAAACGAGGGTAACGAGAGAAAAAACGTAACTTTACAGGAGGAAGGTAATTCAAGTTAATGAACTTCATTAGCCAAACAATATCATGAGGAGCAACATTTATTGTAGGTGATTCAAATGAATCATTCACGGAATTAGAAGGTCTAAGGGCCAGATTGAACCGAAGGGAGAGTGAAGTAGATCTAAAAGGATCATATATATATTCACGAGCAACACCTTCAGATGGAAGTGCAAACAAAAAATGGTTAAGTGGGGTACCAGAGTCGCAACCCCAATCCATTGCAACCTCCAGAATAAGAGTAGGCGCTACTAAGAAAGCAACAGGCGTGCCAGCTGGCGGTTTGATTGTTGAATTCCTTAGCAAATTCTCTAAACTGCTTGTAAATATCTTTAATTCACTTGCAGAAATGAAAATACGCCCATCTGACTGCTGGATTTCCATATATCCGGTAGACATCTGAAGTTTATCAGACTTTTCATATGGATCGATTGTAGAAAAGATATTAAATAATGTTTCAGAGAAAGATAATGTTGTTTTCCCATGAATATAATTTCTCATTTCATCCCACCATGGCAAGCTTTTCTCTTTCTTTGGAGGTAGAACAAAAGGATTGGGATTCCTAACGCTTAAATTGGCCCTACGTAAAGCCACAGTGAAGGCATAGCTCAAATCGGCCAATGGTGGTTCAAACCCGACTCCATACGACACTTCTCCTTTCTGAAAATGCAACGGTAAGTCTAAAAATGTTTTCATTGGTGGAGTTGTGCCACTAACTGAACGATACATTTCCACTTTCCTCCATTTACCAATGTAGACCTCATGCAGAGTTTGGGGCTGAAATGGTGTGGCCTGCAATCAGGGGAATCATTTAGAGTCTCAAGTCTTGTTATATGTTCAAGTTCTGGCCCTGACAGATGAATAATGAGAGTGTGACAAAGCAGAGACAATGAAAACAATCTGTTCATATGTTTATAGCATGAAACTTATATAAGTATAAAGAGAGATGGATTATGAGAAATACAATTAAGATTTTATTTTCAACAATAACATAATTACATAATATAGTAAGCGTATTTGAAAACCTGAATTTGTTTATAGAATAGCACTTTTGTAAGTATATAGATATATGATAGTGGTTACGTTTTTTTGAAGCATTTCTCAACAGGGATATGAACATAAGCATGCTTGTACTTGTGTGTTGGTGGAATAAAAATAACAGGAAATGAAAACTGAATGCTGGAGAAAAAGGAGAAGGGAAGGTTTATTTTGACCTGTTGAGCTAACACGAGCCGGCCTTCACATTTACCGGAAGTTGCAGCAAGAAGGGGATACGTATAATCTCTTAACTGAACAACAAGAGATCCCGCGAGTAAATTAAGGTTACATCCATAAACACGAGCAAACGGAATGTTACATTCACGAACAACTGGATCCAGCTTCTGTACCACTTCTATCATCCCTGCCTCACCACCTTCAATTGCTGTTAAAGTTACATCAAGAGCAGTGCCAATTATTGAGAAAAGAGACGTTCTTGATGCACTAAACTTGAACCCCGACTCAAAATCTTGCTGGCAGGCACCTGATCCTTCTGATACCACACGACTTTGACATGCTTCATAATAAGACCGAAATGATTTCTTATAAAGTTCCTCTTTTTGCTTTTCAATAGATGACGCATCATATACACATGTTTTATCTTGACCATCGATTTGGGATTTTGCTTCATGATTATCTACTGTATCCGCAACTGCAGGAGATTGGTTCCATTTGGAAAGATCATCTAGAAAGTTCAATCGAACGGCCATTTCACGAGCATCACTCTTTCTTAAATGATAGTGTTCATCAAGCCATCCCTGTAATGGTTCTTCCTCAATTTCAGCAGTTAGTTTCCGTACATACAACTTCACACGACCAAGTTTTGAAGAGCTCGGCTTTTTTGGGTTTGTGTTTTCACCTGAACTCTCACTCTTTTTTTTGAATGGGAATATTAATTTCGTTTTGGCAGCAGCAACAAGCTTTAATGCTCGTATCATTTCCTCAACAGAATCATCAATAGCACGCAACTGTAATCTAAACGGCAAACAAATATGCATATCGAGACCTTGAATCACGTAATCCCACTTAACAGCTGGCTCGGAGGGACTTGGAATGCGGGAAAGTTGCATCCTACCACTTTTGAATACTCTCACTGAATTAAAACTAAGCATTAATCCTTCAAGCAGTACACCAATTTTGGCATTTTCAGAGAAAATTGACTGAACCTGAATCATGGTCTCTACGCCATCTCCAGCTTCGGCAGTCACAGTAAGAATCTCGACATCAATAGCAAATAAAGATTCTTTTTTCTTTTGATTCTTTTCTGAGTGTGCTGTATCTATAGATGATTCTTTCTTAATTTCATTATCCTTTGAGAGTTCTTGTTCTTGAAGCTTATGATTGTGCACAAGTAGCTTCAACTGCAACCCTAATTCAACTAATGCTAAATGAACATCGGGCTCCCACCTAGCGGTAATAGTAGTAGCACTGAAAAGAGAACAAACCGATACCTCTTTGAGACCACCTGCTCGTTTTACAAACTTTGCTTTCTGCATGTCAAACAAAGACACCTTTGTGGGACCCATTTCATCTTCCGTGATTTCCTGATATGCTGATCTGGCTCTTTCAAGCTCCACTTGAGTTGACTGTTTCTCTTTATTCAAAGACAAACTCAACTGAATAATCTCAAGGCCAATAGAATATTTTACCTTTTTGCATTCATCTGATGCTGTTGATGCTACTTTTGCAGTACGTGGAGTCCCATCGGCTAAATTAGTAATAAGAACACGACCACCTTGCGATCCGTAATTCACGCGTTTGGGATCATCAACAACTTCATTATCCAAACTTACATCACTACATAGGTTTATGGAACACTGTTGAAGATTAAATTTTATTAACTGGAGCCCTTTGCCTGATGGCTTGTTTGGCCGAGTTGACTCACTTTGTGTAGATGATGTTTTAACAGATGAAGAATGAGACGGACTTCTTAAAAATGACTTGAACAACAAAGCGGTAGATAGTAAGGATTGAACACGTTGAAATGTTAAGCACATACCGATACCGATTACATCAACCGAGAGTACTAACTTTAAGTTGGAACCATCTTGTTTACCTAAATCTATGTCTTTTTTGCCAAATTCAAGAATAATCTTTGATATATGCAGCACTGCAACCGTGTTCGTTTCTATAACAAAATACGTTGATTTCAAACATTCTTGAAAATCATCAGCCATTTGCAAATTCAAATCACCGAGTTCAAAGTGAACTACAGTGCCTGTATTAGATGTGTTGTTGGCAAACACATGTGAAGACTGCAAGCAACCCTGTATCATAATGGAAAGGAAGATGCATATTAAAAACTAAATTATAAAAAGAACAAAGGTTGCAGAGAGGAGAGGGTAAACAAACGTGGAATATGATAGATACTCTGTTATGATTAGTATGCAGGCAAGTTATTTAATTGGGCCGAGTTAACTTTACAGATCAATGTAGGTTAACACGTAAATTTTGGTGGGGTTTGAAAGTGATTGGGCTGACCCGATAACTAGTGTGCCATGACTAGAAAATTTATATTATTTCAGTAAGAATTTTCTTTTGTTGATGAAATGATTCAGTACATTTTTTAATTGAAAATACATTTTCTAAAACTTCAAACCCATTTTCCCTTTTAGCTAACTCTGTTTATCGTAACCATTTGACTCAGATAGAGATAAAAACATAACCCAAATTGATCTATGCATAAGTAATGTAACCTCTACAGCCAGTTTAGAAGATTGTTAACTATTAATTAACTCTGAAGTTCGGTAATACTTTTGGTCATTGGGTTGTTAAACTTAACACTGTAGCTTTAGAGTTCTGAAAATGACCAATTTACGGCTTTGTTATTTTTCTTACTATTTTTATCATTAAATAGAACACACTAGAATACTTAAACACACACAACAGCTCAAACACATAAACACGCTCAAACACACACAATCTTCAACGCTGAAGAGTGTTAAAGTGATCTACCCAGCATCAGTTATAAAGCTAAAAGTTGTTCAGCAAATTAAAATGTGCAATTCTTCTAAATTAAGAATACATAGAACCGACTCAGTGAACCACTTACATGATAAAGCATCAATCCTTCCAAATTAGTAAGTGCAATGGTTGTCTCTGGGGCTGAGAATGTGCAAGTCCACATAATGATCTTAAAATCATCACTTGACTGGACCTTGACTGTATTGGCACTTTCATCTTTTGGCACAGTTTTCTTTTTCTTTGTCGGTTGCAATTGCATCAAGGGCTTTATTCTAGCCATAATTATATTCAGCTGCGTGCCTCCAAGCCTTATATCTATTTCAGATTTGATAGGCGATGTAGGCTGCAAAGTAAATTAGTTTATAAGGCAATAGTTGGTTGTTGCAAAGCTCAGATATCTTTGGATTTAACTCCACATATATAACTTCAAATTACAAAATATACAAGAATGTGATACAAATCAAATTGATAATCAATATTAGGATACAAACACCCTAAATCGGATGCTTGTAGGTACAAAAGGGTCCTGATATTCGAGACTAGGGGATCTCCAAAACAAAGAAAATAACTAGATAACAATAAACTCTCCCCCACTAAAAGGTGGCCGGCCCTAATCTTATATAGACCAACCCATTGACCTAACTCGATAAAATAGGAAACTAACTCGATAAACTAGGAAACTAGATAAGTACTAATAAAGTTCAAATACCACCTAATTAGATAGATAATACTAATAATTAATTCAAATCCCACAATCATGGGTCATATCATCACCCCCGCCTCGAAAATCCACCTTGTCCTCAAGGTGGAGCGCTTGTAACTACTCAACATGTGGGTGTGGGTCCGCCAAATCACAACCGTCTCCCTCATCAATCACCGAATCTGTAGCATCTTTGCCGGGCAACGATGTCCTGGTGCATATTTTCCATCACACCGAAAACAAAGTCCTTTAGCCCTCTTCTCGTCTAATTCCGCTACAGACATCCGTTTAGGCTATTGTTTAGTCCCGTTCGAATTCGGTTGCTGCACCACGGCGTTCACCGACTCAGGAGTTCGCATTGCGTCCCCTATGATGCGGCTAGATGGAGTTCCGGTTTTACCTTGCTCTTCTGAACGATTCTCATCTATCAAAAGGGCCAACTTAATGGATTGATTAAGCCCCATTGGTTGTTGAGTTCGTACCGCAGTTCTCAGCTCTTGTTTCAATCCTTTAATAAAAATCCCTTCGAGCACTTCCTCTTGCAAACCTGGTAATTGGGCCACCATTTTTTCAAACAAAGTCACATACTCTCGTGCAGTACCGTTTTGACCGATGGACAAGAACTGCTCGTGCAAGCTGCCCTCTTGAGAAGACGGGAAACGATCCAACATTCGTCTCTTGAGCTCTTCCCAGTTATGGAATGGTTCTCGATTCTTACTCCACCGAAACCATGATAAGGCCGGTCCTTCCATGCACAACACCGCCGCTCGTAGTTGTTCTCCCGTGGTTACCAACCCTTGGATATCAAAAAACCTCTCTGCCCGGTATACCCATCCATAAACATCCACCTCCTCGAAAAATGGCATTTTTAGTTTCCTTAAACGGGGAACCCATCCCCGATCAATCCCTTGAGTAATAGGCTGCGTCTGTATACTAGGGTTCGGGAATACCCTGTTTGTATTTCCTACAGAATAACCTGAAAAATTCTGAAAAGTACCTTCAGCACTTATCGGTGGTCTGCGGTTATGGTTGGCACTTGTCTCCCGGGTCGTATATGGTCGGAAATACTCGCCGGCTTGCCCCATAGGCAACTGATAACACTGTGAGTCAAAACGGAGGCCGGAGAAACTGGTATACGCGGCAGAGGGTTGCACGGTGTACTAGTGGTGCTGGGGTTGATTGATGAACGGCTGATTTAGGGTGGATATAGGCAGCGGCAGTGGAGCGGTGCAATAGGGAGGTGGCGGTGGGCTAGTTTGGTTAGGAGGCAGCGGTGGGCTGGTTTGGATGGGAGGCGGCGGTGGTTGGGTGGAGCTGCTGGTTGTGGCGGTGGTAGTGAGAGGTTGGAGGGCTTTCAGCAGTTGTAACATCTCTGCCAATTGTTTGTCAGTTTCAGCCTTGTTTTTTTCAATTGTCTCTTGCATTAGGTCAAGACGATTCAATGTTTCCACTTGGTTAGTGGTCACATCAGCCTTGTATTGTTCCAACGTTGCCTCCAAATCAGAAACTTTTGTCATGATTATCTGTCAAGTTAAAGTTCAAAAAATAATTTTTTTGGATGAACAGTAACTTTCGTCGGATGAACAGTAGCGTGAACAGTAGTCGTTTTTTTTAGACTAGGCAAGGATCGAGTAGCTCTGATACCAATTTGATATGAATCAGATTGATAATTTTAAATTATTGATAATAGGCACCCTTAATTAGATGCTTGAATAGATAAACCCTGGAATTCGAGAACCAGGAGGTCTCCCAGAAAACAAATGACAAAACAATATTTCTCCCCCTCTAAAAGGTGGCCGGCCCTAATCTTTTATAGACCAACCCATTGACCTAACTCGATAAAATAGGAAACTAGATAAGTACTAAGTTCAAATACCACCTAATTAGATAGATAATACTAATAATTAATTCAAATCCCACAATCATGGGTCATATCACTTTCTTATTTATCCGATAGTCTCCAATGTCGGGTCATGTTTTTATTATTGAATGCCAAAGAAGAGGGACTAAGCTTGAAACAAAATTACCGTCACCCCCTCTTCAATTTTGTGGTGCCCTTGTGTTTATCACATTGGTCATCAAACTGATATGATTTTTCCATTTGCATGTCACCATTATGTATATTAATGATGATTTTGTTTAGTTGTTTTTTAAAAAAATGTCTGGTTTTGTTGAAAGTGATGAAAATGAAAAGTGGTAAAGGTTTAAATGATATTTTATTAAACAAAACATGACCTTTTTGTCGGGCTAAAAAGTTCAGAATGCCCCTCACTTGCATGTTACGTGATAGCATGATAAGGAAAAGATAACAAAGAACAAAAAAGAAAGGTTGAGAATGAAGAGCAGAGGGATATATTCAATGATAAAATGTTAAGACGCACTTATGTGGTTAGACTTGCAATTATACATGATTTGTGACGAGTGAAGCAGAAGCCTAATAACTCATTTGGAATGAGAAAAATAGCAACCTTTAGAAATAATAGAAAGTCATAGGAAATAATGTTAATGTTAGAAAGATATAATTAGATCATTTATATGGTGGAGGATGGAGACTTTTGGGGATGCAGTTGTCTCAAGACATCATATTCATTTCACTTTTACTAAATTTTCACTAAAATTTGACATGAGTTTGTGGTACAACTCTATATATCGAAAGTTAGATATCTGATTGTGACATCAGGTATGTGTTATCTTAATGCCATACAGTTTCATAACTATAATTCCATTCTTCAAAACTTTCTTCTTTTGACCCATTCCGATCAATGTTTGCTAGATATGACTTTGTCTATGTATTAATGCAGGCATATATTGGGATTCACCAACCAGCAAATTTTAACGAAGCTGATTTAGCTCGCAAAAGAATTATATTTGATGAGTTTTTCTACCTTCAGGTAAGCTTTTTTTATTTAATGGCACTTTTTTTCACAAGCTTGTTGCTAGGGCCTCACATTTAACAGTAGAACGTTCTTGAGTTCATGTTTGAAGCTGAATAGAGCCATAGATCTCATTTATTAGTGAAATTTTCATTCTTCCAAGTGGGTGGTTTCTTTTATTTATTTTTGTTTTTGACACGACACAAGTATATAACAGTTGGGCCGCTTGTATCAAATGCTTGAAGGACTTGGTACATGGATTGAGAAGGATGGTTTGTTGGAAAAGTACAGAAACCCTGCAACAAATGCCGTACTTGCTGAGGAATGGTGCACTCTAACCAAAAAGTTCCTAAAGGCTCTACCATATTCATTAACTTCTAGTCAATTTAGTGCTGTTTCTGAAATCATTTGGGATTTAAAGCGGCAAGTTCCAATGAATCGACTTCTACAGGTTTGAATTTAAGTAGAATTTCCTCGTTACCAACTCTACTATGTTTTTTAGCATTCAGATTTTGCACGTCTTGGCCATCTTGACTGTTAGACATGTGCTGGTGATGTTTTCATGTTCTCATTAACATATGCTGTACACGGGCATAAAAGCATTGATCAATGTTTAGGGAGTAAGCACTTTTTGAATGGTGAGTATTTGTACCTTTTGGTTAAATTCAGTTTAAACTAGTGTTTCTTTGCAGGGAGATGTGGGATGTGGGAAAACTGTGGTAGCTTTCTTGGCGTGTATGGAGGTTATTGGTTCAGGATATCAGGTGATATAGTTTATTCTCTCGTATACTCTTGTAATTTGTAACTTCGTCCATACATCAATGGGATCACCCCAAATCACGTCAGCTGGGTCTACCTAGTTTTAATGCCTACTGAACTTTACTGGATTGGTTGTTTGTGGTAAATTTTGTTAGGCTGCTTTCATGGTTCCAACTGAGTTGCTTGCCATGCAACACCACGAACACTTTCTTAATTTGCTGGAGGATATGGAAGATGTACCTTGCAAACCATGTGTTGCGTTGCTTACAGGCTCGACTCCAGCAAAAAAGGCACGTCAAATTCGTGAGGTATGAGCCCTTGTCATTGCCCTCTGCAAATATTTATTATCATTGTAACTGTATATACAGATCTACAATTATGATAAAGTTATGTTCTAAAAAGTTTGCTTAGTTGTATATAGTCTAAGCCTCTAAGCAACCATGTTTCCTTTTGAAGGTAAATATTTCAGCTCTTAGAATTCATCAGAAGGAATATTTCAAGAATTAAAATTTTTTAATTGGGCTCTTATATGTATGCCGTATTTGAGTGGCAGGGTCTCCAAAGCGGAGAAATTGCATTGGTCATTGGGACCCACAGTTTAATTGCTGAGAAGGTGGAATTCTCTTCTTTAAGGATTGCAGTGGTTGATGAGCAACACAGATTTGGTGTGATCCAGAGAGGTCGATTTAACAGCAAGGTGCTTTTTAAGTTTTACCTTACTGGCTTTAAAGATATCCAATCTGTTCATATACATGTGTATTTTCTTTTTTCTTTTGTTATCAGCACCAACTAAAGCTCTGAAATCTTGCAGCTATACTGTAACTCAGTAAATTTCAGATTGGCTGAAAATGATTCAACTGGCATCTCAAAAAGAGACATAAGTATGGCTCCTCATGTTCTTGCTTTGACTGCAACCCCAATCCCAAGGACTCTTGCTTTAGCATTGTATGGAGATATGTCTCTGACACAAGTATGTACTTCTAGCTTTCTGTAATTTTGCCACAAACTTCACAAAACTTGTTAGGCTTCTCAGACGCCTTACATGTTTTTCTGAAAAGGACTGTTTGGTGCAATAAAGGCATTTTTGGTTTGATCTGAACCGTTTTGTGGTTTATCAGCTCTTTATTTTTCTCAACCTATTTCAAAATGCTAACCTGGTGTCAAATATGCTTGTGTCCATTGAATTTCAGATTACTGATTTACCTCCTGGGAGAAAACCTATTGATACTTTTGTAATTGAAGGAAATGAGTCTGGTTTTGAAGAAGTTTATCAGGTACTTACGACTATCATCTCATGATAAATGGATAATCAAAAAGTGACTCTTCTTACCACTTCTTTCTGCGAACAATTAGCATTTATATATTTTTCTGCTTAATTGCAGATGATAAAGGGAGAATTGGAATCAGGAGGGAGAGTGTATATAGTTTACCCAATTATTGACCAATCAGAACAACTTCCTCAGCTTCGTGGTGCTTCTGCTGACCTAGAAGTAATATCAAGCAGATTTGAAGATACGAATTGTGGGTTGTTACACGGGAGAATGAAAAGTGATGAGAAAGACGAAGCCTTGAGACGGTTTAGATCAGGAGAGACACAAATACTGCTTTCTACTCAAGTCATTGAGATTGGTGTTGATGTTCCAGAAGCTTCTATGATGATTGTTATGAATGCTGAGAGATTTGGGATAGCTCAACTACACCAACTTAGGGGACGAGTAGGACGTGGGCACCGCAAGTCAAAGTGTGTTCTTTTGTCTTCAACAACAAATGGTCTGGCTCGGTTAGCGGTGCTACAGAAATCGTCAGATGGTTTCCACCTGGCTAACATGGACCTTTTGCTGCGTGGTCCTGGTGACTTGCTTGGAAGGAAGCAGTCAGGTCATCTTCCCGAGTTTCCAGTTGCAAGATTAGAGATAGATGGAAATATTCTCCAAGAAGCACACCTTGCTGCACTGGTAACACTCCATAAAACTAATAAAACTTTTTTTTTATGAACTTCTTTGAATATGTGTGGTAATTGCAGACAGTTTTAAGCGAGTCTCATAATCTGGAGAAGTTCCCAGAACTTAAAGCCGAGCTCAGTATGAGACAACCACTCTGCCTTTTAGGTGATTAAAAAGGAAGGATGCTGTCTGAAGCCAATACTAAGATAATGATGAAGATTAAATTGCGGTTCCATAAGCTTGTAAATATTTTGAAGCCATTCCAGGAATGCAGTTGATATTCATCTGATACAGGTATGTTTATCCACAGTCATAATCATACAATATGAGATGCTAGAAATTCTTTAGAGCGACACATGCTAGTAGAAACGTCTAAAACACCCCTCAATAATGAGAAGAGATGCTTCATCTTGTGCAATTGTAACGTATGCTTTTCACCTGTTTTTAAGGTAATTGTTTGGCTGTTTGTTGCTAGTTAATAAAAGTGACTAAAATCTGTGAAAATAGAAATCCTAGTTATTTCTTTGGTATGCCAAGACCTGTATATGAGTTAATCGTAATTAATATTTTTCTGATAACAATGACACTCGTCAATTTCATGAACTTCCTTGAATTTGTCTTAATTTTTGCAGTGAATGTCAGGGTGGTCCCAGAGATCGATGCTCGGTTGAACATTTGTGGTTCAGAAAGAATGGGTATTTTCACGATTCATCTCTTTCTAGGCTTTTTATCGTCTCATGCCAAGAAAATTTTTCTATGTAACCGATGACACAACCAATCATGTTAAGCAAGTTATTCATGATTGGAAGTACTGTAGTAAAACCTAAACCATTCTTTGAGTTTATGTCAATAAGCAAAGTAAAAACGCTGTCTTGGTACATGAACTTATAACGATGAGCTGATGCTGTAGGAATTTCAATCACATTACTGAACTTGATGAATGGCATTTGCTGATCGCCGCAGGTTGAAAAGAGTTGAACACAATGTTTGAAATTCGTGAATGAATTTCAGGTTTCTTTTTTGGGCCAAAGAAATAACAAGATGGGCTGAAAAAATAAAAAATAACCTAACAAAAATAGTCCAAAAGCAGTAACCCGACAAAAGTAGTCTAAACTTAAACCAACCAAAATAGCGCTATTAAAACGCAATAACGTGAAAAAAATCTCTGTAAAATAGCGGATATATCGCCGATAATAGCGCTGGCGCTATTTACAACCGATATTTAAAACCGCTATTTGTCCTTCCACCGCGAACCGCTATCCCACCGAGATCTCGGCGCTATTAACTGCACGGCGTAACTATGGCTAGGCCTATCCTAATAGGCAACTACCGGGGGAGAAGGTTTCCTCATAGTCAACACTATGAGTCTGTGTAAAACCTTTAGCCACCGTCTGACTTTAAATGTATACATGTTTCCATGCATAATCAGTCTTCTTCTGAAAGACCCATTTGCACCCAAAGGTTTTACAACATGGTTCAAGATCAACTAAGTCCCACACTTGGTTACCATGCATGGATTGCATCAAAGCAAGAAACAAATCAACAATTTCTCATTTCTCAAGTCATTCACTTAATCACTTGAATCTTAGCTAGTTAGCTGCTACTTCATGATCTTCATTAGGGCTTGAAACAAATGAACTATTTCTCACTTGGTCCATACAAAGGGCTTGATTGCTTGAAGCCTTGAAGTTGATCGCTTAGATCCTTAAAGTAATGAAGTAATGAAGTAACGAAGTTGAATCCAAGTCTCAATGTGTCTCGCGAAGGCACTAGGCCTTGAAGTTGAATCCCTGTAAGCCTTGAAGTTGATCCCGTGTCAATTGTTTCGTAACAGATTACAAGTTTGGTTTGACTTCATCGTTGAAGATTCATTTGATTTTAAAATACATCCATTATGTTCCTAATGCATAAGGGAAAATTCGTTCCGGCTAAGATAAGGAATACACTCAAATATGAATTCAGTAATGACAAAGAAGCATTTCAATCATCAGAAAGAAAATTATCAATTTATTCTTGGAACACTTTTAAATTGGTGGAAACTATGAATTTCATCATGATAACAATAAAATTTCAGTTTTTAAATGGACATCAGTTCATTATGTTTATATGTTTATTTTATTTGTGTAGAAGGTGTCCAATGGCAGCCAGTGAATATAAGCTCTCTAATTTGGATAATTCATTGATTTATTCTTAACCTTTTCGTTTAACAGTAAGATATCTGCACTATACAACGAAGATCAAAACTGCTTTTCGCAGCAACATAACACTGAGCAAACATTGAAGGCAATAAGCCTTTAAGTTGAAAACCTGTCACGAAGACGGTAAGTCTTGAAGTTGATCCCGCGCCAACTGTTTTTTCTCTTTTTTTTCACACACGGCATAAAAAATTACTGGATCGGCCCTAATAAGCAACGCTATTTGTCAATCAAACTACCCAATAAAATCTTTTCTTTTTCTATGAACAAATGTTTCATATGATTGATATCTAAAAATACCTGCAAAAAGTTCATATAACAAAAGGGGAAACTTGCCACATGACTCTAAGATGCAAGTAATACAAAACCTTTGGCTTAAAACTAGTCATGAATGTAATCAAACACCTTGAAGTCGTCGTAAATGAG
Organism: Drosophyllum lusitanicum; assembly: GCA_032274825.1. NCBI lineage: Eukaryota > Viridiplantae > Streptophyta > Magnoliopsida > Caryophyllales > Drosophyllaceae > Drosophyllum > Drosophyllum lusitanicum. The sequence goes on from JAUEJL010039518.1 coordinate 20,057, forward strand.
TTGATTATTCAAATAATGAAGCATGTAATAGCAAATGCCACAGAAATAGCAAGGATTCTCCGGAGCCCACTTGTCATCCACGGTCACTTTTATTGCTTTGAAAATCTTGCAGCATGAACACTTTTGGAATCGCAATTTTGATTGGAACATAATCAAGGGATAAGAAGCTCGATTTTGTACATCCTCTGGATGGACTAATCTCATGTCTCTGATCACCATTACATGCTTGCAATCACCCTATCTCACAAACAGTGTTTTAAATTAGATATGGAAGAAATTCATAAGGTCGATTTTGTGTTCTGAAGATTCATTTTGCAACACAGGGAGTAATATATCCTAAGTAAAGCTTACAAGTTTTATGTTGATTTTGTAAAAAAAAAAAAGACAGGAAATGAAAACTTGGTAGTAAAGGTGATAATTTCAACCCATTTACTTATGAATGGGTCAATCCAGGATGTCTTAACAAGTCAAACAAAAAATTATTTTAGAGGGAAATTGGTTGTAACATTGAAGTCGCTTAAAAGAGAATTTTAGTGCATAAAAGCTCCTACATTTTCTTAAAAAAGGGACATTATTACTCGAATAACATTTTTCAAACCAAGTCTGTCACTTAAAAAAATCGGACAGAAAGGTGTTTCAAGTCGACCCAACCCGTAAGGAAAATGCTTGTTTTGACCAAACCCCCTATGAACCACAAACAAAACAGTCAGACCTATCCATTCTGCTAGTTTAAAAAAAAGAAAAAGGAAGAAAGAAAAAAGAATCCTTACCTGATGACAATAAAGATACCCTGCCCCAAGTCGGAAACTTAAATCACAAAAACGCGCAGACTGCATTGAACGGGCTTTAAGCTGTGGCAGTTTTGGCCCACTTCCACTGCCTAAAAACTCCTTCTGCTTCAGCTGCAGACCACCAGATATAATGCATTCCCACTTCTCAAGCGCAGTATCTTTGGATTCTCTAAGCCAGTCAAGTACAGGTTTACTG
>JAUEJL010039629.1:0-21042 GCA_032274825.1 Drosophyllum lusitanicum
ACATAATTTATAAACAACCTATAATTAATTACATTAATATATAATTTTTATAAAACTCCCTCACATTTTCTTAAAAGTCCATAACATGTTTTATAAAACCCCCTCATAATTTTCATCAAGTCCCCTCACAATTGGTTTAAAATTCCTTTTTTGCAATGTGACATTATCATTCTTAAAAACATCATTTTTTAAAAAGGATGATGACGTTATCATCCTTTTCTTTTAAATAGGTTATTAGATGACCACTGAACTTGATTGTTATATATCAAGCACGTCAGCTTTAAACCAAAAAGTTAAGAAAAAGGTCAACAAACTAAGACTACAACAAGTCTACAATCTGATACAAGTCAAAGGGTGAATTTTGGTTAATTAAAGGTCAAGAAAATATGAATATATAAAACATGCAAATCAAATATAATGGTGATCAATTGGCGAATTTACTAACTTTTCTCGAAGAGCTTGTTAATTAAGCGACGATCGATAATAAAAATTTATGGGGAGTATTGTATTTATTTGTTGTAAAGATGCTATCAAAAGGAAAGGTTATTTGTAAAAATATTATCAAAATGGAAATGGATGGTGATCTAAACACATTAATCATAAATTTAATTAAACGTTTTTTAGGGATCTTATAACTTTTAAGTGTATGGATAAAAAAAATGTACAATTAATTATGTAAGGTGTTGTTTTAGTACTCTTAATAATGATTCATTATGATGTTTAGAAACTGATTGATATACACAAAAGGTTGTTTAGTAACAATCAAGTTACATAAGAAACGAGACTAATAAAAACGTGAAAATGATTTATCTATACCAATTCTTTCAAAGTCAATGACCCGATGGTTTCTGGTTTTGATTTTCAAATAGTCTTTACCTTCCCGATCTCAAAAGGCCATCCCTCTCTGGTCTTGATAAGTCAATAGTCGATGTACCGATGTTGGTCTCGAGACTTGAACGGAGGGTCAAAGACTTCAAGGAATAAAGGGTTAAGGTTACCAATCTATGGTCTCTAGTTCATGATGTCAACGAATGATTGAAGAATGAATTTATATTTTAGATTAAGAGAAACAGGTGAAAGAGGGCGGAAACAACTTTTAACTAAAGAAACACAGAATATTAAAAAAAGTGATAAATAAAAAAGAAATTGTAATTAGCCTAGCCGTCCACCTAACCTAAATGCCTAAGACTAGAAAATGGAAAACAAGAATGAGAAAATTCTTAAATAAAAAGATTATATAAGAAAAATGGCTGTCGACTCATGAAACTATGAAATTATTTATAACATGAGCACGACGTGTATGAAATTATACACGTCAGGTTCAACTCTTGTGTGCTCCATGAATCATGGTAACTCCTACTAATAGAGTTGTAAACATTTTGATTTAATCGTCTTTTGCTGTTAGAAATGCTAATTTTTAGATATTTCTTTCTCTTAAGTTGATCCTATATAACAGAAGGCAATATTACGCAATTTATATATATATATATATATATATATGACTAAAACTATTTTTAAAGAAAACGTCATGTACAAAATATCATGTACAGGCGTACAGCTCACCTCCTGTATATAGTTGAAAATCAAACTAAAGAATGAAAGTAAAAGAGGCTGACATGGAAGCTGCTAGATTCAGACTAACTTTTACCTCCTTCAGCTTACACTGATACTACAATTTAGCCCCCTATTTTTGCTAAGTTTATGTAAGACCCCTTTAAAGTTTAACACCGTGTACGGTCCATTCCAACGAACTGTCTATGCCTACGTGTACGACAACTCACCTCTATCCACTAATATATGGACGCGTGTTTACCCCTAAACCTGAGGGGACCATACCCTTCCTTCTTAATGTCTTTGCCTAAATAAAGTCTTTGATTCTCTGGCCGAGAGAGAACATCAGTCTTAGAGTGAGAAAGAGAAAAACCTAGAGAGAAAATAGAGAGCGCTGCCCCCACTGCGTCCGGAATCCTCACATCCCGCCTTTGCCGTTTACTTCTCCGGTTACCGAAAACACTTCAAATTTCTCTTGACATTTTCTCCGGTTATTTTGCCGGCGATTTTATTGTTTGTTTGCGGCAAAAACGTTCACTTTTGCTCGTTACCTGAGTCCTCCGAACATTCACTTTCTTCCGCCGTATTCGCTCACAATTTAAGGTAAAATTGTACACGGTACTCAGACAGTACCGTGCGTTATTTGTGTATATTAAAGTTGATTTAATGTTATCATTGCCTTCGATTAGGTTCAGTGAAATGCGGAGAGTTTGTTAGTTTTTGTTAGCAATTGCTGTCTATTCTGAAGCTAGGGCTTTTGAAATGAGAAAGGTGTTTAGTGTTTGTGTGTTCTTGCTACTGGTTCATGCTGTTACTGTAAAATCGTTGAATCCAACTCTGGATGATGATGTACTGGGCTTGATTGTATTCAAGGCAGACCTTCAAGATCCAGATGGTAAATTGGTTTCTTGGAATGAAGATGATGATAGTCCTTGTAAATGGAAAGGCATTAGGTGTAACCCTAGATCTAACAGGGTATCTGACCTTGTTCTTGACGGCTTTGGGCTCTCGGGAAAGATGGGACGAGGCCTGATGCAGTTGAGGTTTCTCACTAAGTTATCATTGGCTAAAAACAATCTTACTGGAAGCATAGGAGTCAATCTTGCCCAACTTACTAACCTCAGGGTGATTGACTTGAGTGAAAACAGTTTGTCTGGACCAATTCCCTCTAACTTTTTCGAGCAATGTGGATCTTTAAAGTCCATATCTTTAGCCAATAACAAGTTTTCTGGCCAAATTCCTGATAGTTTGGTTTCATGTTCGGCTCTTGGTGCTCTCAACCTTTCATCCAACCAGTTTTCAGGCGTATTACCTGCTGGTATCTGGTCCTTGAATGGACTTAGATCGCTTGATGTTTCAGATAATCTTTTGGAGGGTGAGATCCCAAAGGAAATTGAAGGTTTGTATAATCTGAGGGACATCAAGTTGAGAAGGAACCAGTTTACCGGGCCGGTTCCAGATGAAATTGGAGCATGTGCGCTGTTGAGATCAGTTGATTTGAGTGAAAACTCTTTTTCCGGGAGTCTACCAAGCACATTGCAGAAGCTTTCATTGTGTGATAATCTAAATTTACACAGCAATTTGTTCACCGGTGAGATCACTGAATGGATAGGGGAACTGGGAAGCCTTCAAACTGTTGATCTTTCTAAGAATATGTTTTCTGGTAATGTGCCAGATACTTTTGGTAACATTCAATCATTAAAAGTATTGAATATTTCTGACAATGGATTCTCTGGGAGCTTGCCAGCCTCCATGATCAATTGCCAAAACATTCAGATCTTGGATGCGAGTAGGAATTCATTGACAGGGTTTCTTCCTACATGGGTATTTCAATTAGGGCTACAAAGCATTCTGTTTTCAGAAAATAAGCTTTCTGGAAGCATTAACGGTGCTGTTACTACCTCCATTGATATCTCACATCAGAATCTTCAAGTTCTTGATATATCCCACAATGAACTCTCTGGTGAAATCCCATCTGATATTGGGAGCTTTAGCAGCTTAAGATTCTTGAATATGTCTAAGAATTCACTTGTAGGTGATATCCCAAAAACTGTTGGCAAGCTCAAGGCTCTGGATAGTCTTGATTTGAGTGAAAACCGTTTAAATGGAAGCATTCCAATGGAAATAGGTGGAGCAACTTCATTGAAGGATCTGGCATTATCGCAGAACTCACTTGCCGGCAGCATTCCAAGTTCAATTGGAACCTGTTCATCCCTAACTTCTCTGTAAGATCTTCTTTTAAGCCGTATGTTTCAGATTTCCATTAGCTTTTGTTCTTTCATGTTCTAATCTATGTTTTTTGCAGGACGTTATCACGAAACAGTATCTCAGGACAAGTTCCTGTAGCAATGGCAAAACTTGCTGATCTTCGGTACGTAGATTTGTCTTTTAACAAACTCACCGGAACCTTACCTAAGCCGTTAGCAAACCTTGTCCGTCTTGTTACCTTCAATGTTTCACACAATCAACTACAAGGTGAATTACCAGCTGGTGGTTTCTTCAACACAATATCTCCATCCTCTGTAGCTGGCAATCCAACCCTTTGTGGTGCTGCAGTGAATAAAAGTTGCCCTGCTGTGCTTCCCAAGCCGATTGTACTCAACCCCAACTCAACTGGATCCGACCCTGAGTCAATCCCTCAAACTGTTGGTCACAAAAAGATACTTCTTAGCATATCCGCTCTCATTGCTATCGGTGCAGCTGCTGTGATTGTCATTGGCATTATTTTCATCACTGTTCTCAATCTTCGAGTCCGTTCTACCATGTCCAGGTCAGCAGCAGCTGTTCCTTTATCAGGGGGTGACTTTAGCAGCTCCCCAACCACAGACACGAATTCCGGCAAGCTGGTTATGTTTTCCGGCGAACCCGATTTCAGCACAGGAGCACATGCTTTACTAAACAAAGATTGCGAGCTCGGTCGCGGTGGGTTTGGAGCTGTATACCGAACGGTTCTTGGAGATGGCCGATCTGTGGCCATTAAAAAGCTCACTGTCTCAAGCCTTGTAAAATCTCAAGAAGATTTCGAAAGGGAGGTTAAAAAACTCGGTAAGATTCACCACCCAAATCTTGTAGCTCTTGAAGGGTATTACTGGACTCCATCGTTGCAACTTTTGATCTATGAATATGTCTCGGGTGGGAACCTTTACAAGCATCTTCATGAAGGAGAAGGTGAAGACGGAAACAGAAGCTCACTCACATGGAACGAAAGGTTCAATATCATCCTTGGGATTGCTAAAAGTTTGGCTCACTTGCACCAGCTTAACATCATACATTACAACCTGAAATCCAGCAACATCTTGATCGATGGTTTGGGTGAACCCAAAGTAGCCGACTTTGGGCTAGCCAGACTTCTACCAATGCTAGACCGGTATGTTCTTAGCAGCAAAATTCAAAGCGCCCTTGGCTACATGGCACCGGAATTTGCTTGCAAAACGGTGAAAATCACAGAGAAATGCGATGTTTATGGATTCGGGGTTTTGGTTCTTGAGATTGTCACGGGTAGGAGGCCCGTGGAGTACATGGAGGATGATGTGGTCATACTTTGTGACATGGTTCGTGGGGCCCTTGAAGAAGGAAGGGTAGATGAATGCATTGATGAAAGGCTTCAAGGGAAGTTCCCTGCTGAGGAAGCAATTCCGGTGATGAAATTGGGGCTAATTTGCACATCACAAGTGCCTTCAAACCGCCCTGACATGGCGGAGGTGATCAACATTTTGGGACTTATTAAATGCCCATCAGAAAGCCAGGAGGAATCAGGATAAAAACGAGCTATTATGTATGTTCAAATTCTGAAAATGATGATCTTTGATTGGTTATCCGGCGAAGATGAATCCGGTTAGTAATTATTTAAATTTAAGCAGAGAGTATATTCTTTTGCTAAATGTTGTTGTCTGTAGTAGTTTAGTCAGTGCTCTCTGTTAGTGTTAAAAGTTACCGGATTTGTTTTCACCGGGTCCAGTTTAGGACCATTTCGGATCAGAGATGAATCATTTACTGAAACTTTTCTTTCCCCCTTTTGTTGTTATGGTTATGGTTCTTTTCTCTGTTTAAAAAAAAAAAATCATGAAATGTATGTAATTATGTATCCCGTCAGGTTCAAGTACAGAATGCTTAAGAGCTGAGATTCAGAAGCGATATACGACTTTCACTGCATAATGTACATTTCCATGATGTATTAGTGAAATTGTGGCTTGTGATTTTGGGAAAACAAGCCCTAAGATACAAGGCAATTAGAAAGATCTGTTAACCATATAAAAAGATGCATGTAAATTATGCAGGTGTTAAAGAGGACAGGTGGATTCGATTATTTTGAGATTGGAAGTCAAAAAGTGAAATGGATAGATCGATCATGCAAGCAAGGGGGTCCAAGTCTAAGATTCTTGGCACCCACTTTGAAGCAAATATATGTATAAAATCCAAGTGGTGTATAAAGTAATGTAAAGTGAACATGACATAATAATAAACGAAGTGGGAAACTCGAGTGTATAAAAAGTTGATTTCTTTTTTCATAGAAAACATAGGTGCTAACAATCTCTGATGTTTGGGAAAGGATTTGTTTGTAACTTGCGTCTTTTCCAAAGATAAAAATAATTATTAATGAAAATATTATTATTTTTTATTATTATTACTATAATTATTAATAATAATAGCATCTTAAAAACTTTTTTTTTTTTTTTTTTGAGAGAGAGAGAGAGAGAGAGTAGCATTTTAAACCATGTGCAATAGCTAGTTAAAATGAGTTGGCCTTCCCTCCAAATCCACTTAGGCAATGAATGAACGAATGAATATACATTTTTATTTTAAAGGGCTACGAGGGACCGTATTGTCATTTTCAGCATCAACCACCACATGTGTTTTTCATAAATTTGATTATTTTTCTGGTCACCAGATGTGAGCCAACCTATACTTGCACTATCATTAGGCATCCAATATCTTTGCATGAAAGCCTCACAATATATTGTAATTAAATAAAGTTTATTATTAACTTATCTTAATATAAATATATACGTCTGTCTTGAAAATAATAATGATTTTTAAAATAACAATATTATGGGTATGTTTGACGGTACCTTTTCAGAGCTTTTAGGAGTTGAAGCTTTTAGTTTTTAGAAAATAAGCTTCATTAGCTCTGTTTGGTTGCAGGAACTTGAGCTTTTATTTTTTTAAAAATAAGCTCCAAAATGAAAAGCTACTTTAAGTAGCTTTTAAGAGCCGTTGAGAGCTTTTAAAACGCAAATTACATAAATAACTTTTGATTAATTTTGTTTCTTAATTAAATGTTTATTTTTGTGTATTTTTCTGTCTTTTTACATTTTTAAGCTATAGTTGCAGCTACTTTGTCAAACACTTTCGTACAAATAAAACCCCAGCTTTCAGCTTTAAATAAAAGCTTCAGCTCTAGCTCCTAAAAGCTCCAGCCCCAGCTCCAACTTGCAGCTAGCTACGCCAAACATACCCTATGTCTGATTAAAAGTTTAACCTTATCAAACTACAAATCAAGTCGAAACCTTTTTCTTGGTTTTAAGTCCTTTTTCTTCGGTAAACTGTATTAAATTTGTTACGTTTTGCTAAGTTTGAAACGACAGTATATTAAAAGGTAAGTTTAAAAGTTTAATACATAAATAACAAAACGAGACAGGTTGGATACACTTTAATGAACTAAACGCTTATTTGAACTAAGACATAAAATCAACTTTATAGACAAAAAGAATTGTTTGTTACTAGACAGTGATAATATTACATATACACATTTGACATGAAATCAAAATCTTGAAAACGTATGTTTTATTATTAATGAAGCTAAATAAATATTATAATTTAATAAAAAATAATGATGCTTATGAACAATGACTAATATCATTAACGAGAATAATATACGCAAACGTTAATAATATAAATACAAATAAAAATGGTTAGCGATTTTAAAGTAATACAAAGAAACTTTTACACTGACTTGGCAAACAAGTTTAGTGATGCAAAATGCACGTTCGTATTAGACACATTAGGGTCCGAGACCTAAATAGGCGAGCTCGAGTCAAGAAGGAGCGCCCCAAGACCTAAACAGAAATGCTGAAGGGTAGTTTTGAAGCAAAAGGGTCTGCTTTGCAGAAACTGCACGTGTAGTCTGTGTGGTAAGCTCAGCGTCATGCATGCTATGTTGAGGAATCATATATAGTTGATGAAGCTAAATCCTCAACACGTTGATTTTCATGTTGAAACTTTCTTCAAAAGACCATCTAGCTCTTCAATATGCTCATAGTTTTTAACATGTATTTGATCGATTTGTACAACTTTTACATAATGACAGTTACCTATCGAAATAATAGTTGAAAGTTGTTTTTAACTAATATTGATGATTATTGGTGCAAAAATAACCGTTTTGGTTGTCTAAAAATAGAAGAACAGACACGAAATTGTCTAGTAAAGAAAATTTTCGATAATCTATATCTAATAGATATACAACTTAAAAATAGCGATTTTATACACGATCAATTGATTATCCAAACACTTAATAACCTATATATACCTTGCAAACAGTATTTCACTATTCCCTAACATCAACTTTGTAAACAAAATAAAAAATAAACTAAAAACTTAGTTATAAAATAAATTAATAATCTATACCTTCCCATATATATATATATATATACACACACACACACACATACACATACACATACACATACATACACACACGCAACTTGAATCAAGATTAAATCTAGTCTTAATTTTTTTTAAAAAGAAAGAAAAGCTGCGAAAGGATTGTGTGGAATATATAAAAGCAAAAATAAAAGAATATATAGGAAAGCATGAAACGTGATGTACGTAATGAAGAGAAAGCTAAGGGTGCAAGAAACATGATCCCTTCATGCTTGCTTTTACTTTTGTTGAAAGACAATTATGGACACCATCTTCTTTTTTCTTTTCCACTTTATTACGTGTAGTGGAATCTGGATTGCTTTGTTCTTGGAAGGACAACCTTTATTTATTTCATTACATAAGACGCCAACTTCATGATTATGCACATCAACCATACAAGCCTCAATTAATTCCAATGAGTGTCCAAGGGTAGTTATGGAATTCTACACGCCCCTCCCTCCTCCGACATTACTCATGTCAAAAGAAACTATTAGTAAATATATTGAGAATATTGTAATTGTTTGTAATTATCTACTTACCATGATTATAGGATAGTAGATAATCATGGTAATAGAAACATTACATTCACAGATTCACTCATAATTTGTAGCCAGAGTTGTAATTATCCAATAGTTGAAGGGGGTCAATAAAAGATTTATAGGTTTGCCTTCATTTCAAATATATAGAATCCATGTTTCAAAGAGAGAGATAATTTGTACAAAGACTACTTAGATAGTTCGATGTTTAACTGATTTTGTTTATATCATCTTCATCGCAGGTTTGTCTCAACATCTTCATTTTCACCGGCAGAGTTCTTTGCTTTTGGGTTAATAAGCGTCTAGAAGAATTCTAGATGTATCTATGAGATCGAGTATAGACTCTAATATCATAAATGAAATTCCGATAAAAAATTAAGCAGGAGAGTGAAGCAATTTTGAATGTTCGCGAGAGACGTCCGGAGTGTTTAGAGCTCTAAACTAAATCAAGACAACAACATCCACTGAACAAATTCGCGGATATATGCAATAGCTTAATTGAAAGTTCCATATATTAAAATATAAGTTTAAAAGTCCGATACAAACAATATCATTAAATGTTAAAATTATATACATTTTATAGAAGTTTATCCACACAAAGAAAGTTGTGTGTTACAAAAACCTATAAATCCGATAAACTTTTGACTAGAAGTTTCAAGCAAGCTGTATACCTTTCAATAAATCTCAACTTACAGAACTCTCTTAAACACGTTTATTTTAAGTTTTAACAAACGTAATGTCGTTTTGACACTTTTCTCCTTTTGCAATAATAAGACAGAGTCAAAGGGGTCTCTAAAAGTTCTTACCTCGTCAATTTATAAAAGAATACAACACCCCCGATACAAAAGGTACAGATTATTACCTTATTTTCCGGCTTACTAAGATTATATAATTTTGAACGAACTCGTAAGCTAACTTTTAACTAGCTTATAAGCTTATAAACTTGAGTCTTCGAGTTAAAATAAATCGTAAACTTGATAAACTCGTAAGCTTGAAAAGTTTGAGTTAAGAGCTTATTAAATTTCTAATAAGCTCAAAAATAAGCTAATGCAAACAGGCCTAAGACAAAAAGGGAAGAAATAACATCCACTTAGAATTGGGAACAAAATTGACTTGACTAAATTCTATAGCATAGTAATATAGCATACAACTTCCTTTAAATTTTTACGGATTAATAAAATTTGAGCAAAATTTAATTATCTTCCTTAACATATTAATAGAATGTAAACATCTATACCTTTCGGTTTAAGCATCCATTCAAACAACTAATCATCCCATTCCTTTCTCCTCCCATTAGAATTCTGCATCTTTGTAGCAGAACCATTTGCTTGTTTGACTATTCCATGATTCTCAACACCAGATTTAACGGGTTTTTCATCTTCCCATTCATCATCCCAACCTTCATCCCAGTTTTCTTTTTCATTTTCTTTTATGTTCAGTGATAAAACGGCATTTGAATTTCCCATTTCAAGCTCCTGGTATGGGACCCCATCAAGGTGTCTGACCCTGGTCCTTGATTTGAAAATAGTTAAAATTCCTCCTATGACAAATAGTATGATTACTAGGTATGCACCATTGATTGGGGTTATGTATGTGCTATAAGAAGATTTTTTCTGGTAGCGGTTTTCCGGCGGTGGAGCTCCAGCACGTATTACACAATTACCATTGCTTGTATACAAAGCTACTGTAGAACTTAAGTCAACATCAGAGGAAATATTGATCTGTAACAAGCATAAAGTCAAACAAGTTAATAACTTTAACAGGGTGTTAGATATGTGACTAAAAAGATTGTTAAGATTGAGGTGCTATGATCAGTTTTGGGTATTTAGGAAAACCAATATTGTTTGGATTTTTTAATTATTTAGGGTCAAAATAATCAGATTTGAATAATTAGAAGAAGTTGTAGGACAAGTTACGATTAAAATAAAAAAATACATGTCGCAATTCTGACACATTTATTTACAAATGTGTCGAATATTTTATTTATCTCAGATGGGTCAAACAAAAAGAAAGCTCATAATAAAATAGGTCCAAATCTCCCCAAGTGTAGCTTAATGTATACAACTCTTGATCACTATACTCAAATATTTAGATCATCATTGTATAATAGAGATTTTGGTGATCAATACAATGAACTTATTAATTAGTTACAAAGGAAAAAAAAATGAAAAAAGGATTGCAGGTTAATCAAACCTTATCTGACCCACTACACATTTTGACCCTTTACCTAACCCGCCTAACTTACCCATTATTCTACCCCTACGATAGATATAAGACTATCTAACTATCCTTAGCTGTGCACAATAATCACTTTGAAGATGCACATCCAAAAACCACTAAAAGGAACTTAAATGTGGTACAAATAGCACTACTTGGTATTGGGGTTAATAGTGTGCTATCTAAAATCCTGGATCACTAACTTCCAAGTGTGTGAATGAAAAGAAACATACCTTCTTCAATTGGAGACTTGGTAAATCAATTGCCTTGATTGTCTTGTTAGCAGGAAGGATTGTAACTGTCACATGGTGAGGGTTTTCGCCATTGTTTTGTACAAAGAGGCATATTTCTTCATGAGGACCTGCATAAAACGAGCAATTTTACTTATTAGGAAATAAAACAAATTAGGAGATGAGAGACCTCAAACAGAACAGATTATATCACAACCTATAGATAAACTTTGGCAAGATGCACAAAACATGCAACACGGTAGATATGTCTATTTAGACCCACTTAAAGATGAACGAGTTGATTTGGGTTTAACTTTGCCACTAACAGGTCAAGCTCAAAGGGGTAAAATAAAAGAGCTAACATCAAATGGGTTGAACGGTTAAATGAGACAAAAGTTACCCAAGGTCCATTCCAAAAATAACAAAGCATAAGGCGTCCTAATTTGTTATATTTCAAATATGAAGTATATACACTTTTTCCTATTTTAAAGCTTAAGAATTTGTAATATTCAAGAAAAGAGAAGACAGAAAGGTGCTAGTCAGTTGGGCCAGCCCCACACAACCCGTTTTGGCTTGCACTAAAAATCAGGAACAAGAATTGTTAGCATCGAGTTACTTCAAAATCAATGAAGCGTTGAATAACAAAAAGAAATAATACTATTATGACATGGGTACAGATTGGCAAAATAGGCAGGTCAAGTGCATAATCTAATGAGTCAAAAGTGGTAGTTTCTTAATACAGCTTAGGTTGTTTTTTTATAAATAGCTAATGTATTAGGTGTGACTACAAAGATTACACTATTAGTAGTCTGCAAGCAAGTAAATAACACTTTGGGCAGCCTTTGACACCCCCTCCCCCCCTTTTCCCTTTTTTGAAAGGCAAAAGAACCATTGACCTATTCATTTTTAGGTAGGGTTTCAAAGTTTACTTCTTTGACCCGGTGGAGACAAAATATAACCCAAACTTAACTCCTTGACGTATAAATGGGTAAAATTTCCACATATATCAATACATAATATAATACGCGGCCTAAATAAATACTAAGAATAGATGTAGAAGAAAGAACATGCAAATTTATCCAATGCTATTGATGTTAATGAAATCCAGTGAAGTCTCGAATAAAACGCCACAAGAGTACACATGGCCAGATCTAAGAACCAATGCATCCTCAAGATGAAGCATCTAAATCCACACATAAAACCCATTCTTGGTTTTAAAAATGTAATGTGTACTCACCTATTAGTGTTTTCACCGCTTGTATCTTTGCACATTATCGTGTGCTAGGTTATTGAAAGCAATGACATTCCATGTTTGGCAAGAAGAGCAATGACATTCCATGCTTGGCAAGAAGCGTTTTGGAACTTTTAGGAGCTATAAGCTTTTAGCTTTGAAAAATAAGCTCTAGCCTTGTTTGATTGTGACAGTTAATAGTTATTTATTTTCAAACAAAAAAAATCCAAAAAGATAATCTACTTGAAGGAGCTTTTAAAGTGGAAAATTACAGACACCCTTAAAGAGCTTTTGGGTAACAATTCTTACCATATAAGTTTTTATTTATGTTTTTTTAGTGTCTCTACACAAATAAAAGCTTCAACTTCCATCTATCGTTTCGTACTACCCGAAATTAAATCTTAGCATCCTTCGGTCGAAATTAAATTTTAGCATCCTTCGGTCTTATAGAATTAACTCGAGGGTCATGGGTTCATTCTTCAATATCATGACACCAAATACAACATCATAAAGAATGAACGTAAATCATTCACCTTGAACATTCACTCATCATCTTCACTTTATGTTGTTCTATCTTGTGTACGCTTTATGACGTCGTGGTTCTTTAATAAAGATCAAATACATCATCAAGAAGATTCTAAAAGGATAAAGGATATGTACCACTTGGATAATATATCAAGCAGGCAGTTATGTTTTTCAGCTGACAACTTCTAGATGCCCCATTACAAGATTGCCGGAAATTTGATCCAACAGAAGCTAAATTTCCTCCAAAAGAAGGGCTAGGCGAAGGAGACACCTGAAAAACAATAAACCCCGTAAAATTAAGCACCGTAATCGGCAAGTAACTAGTAATCAACTTGAAAAGAATTATGAACTGAAATCAGGATACTTATAAAGGATTACAGAAATCGTACGTTGGTTTGTTCATAGACGTGCCTGAAAGAATAAAAGGGGGGAAACGCATGTGATTCTAGAGGCAGAACGATAAAAACTGTGATGATGAGCAAACCCCTAAGAATCATTTCGGGCCAACGAACTAACCTGTATCTCTGCACTTCCCTCTTTTGAAATGAATGTTATATTCGAATAACTAAAAGCGTTGAATCCTGGTCTGCGTGAAGCGATTGACGAACCCATGATAAATGGGTTACGAAGAGAGATGGTTGACTTGTGGTTGACGGAGTAATAGAGAAAACGCGTCTGCAAATCAACATCTTGTTCGATTCGGTTCCGAGAATACGACAACCGAGAGAAAGTCGTTTGAGGATTGCAGGATTTGCAATTAGAGGCGGCGACTTTTGAAGGGTGGAAACCACTGTAGCGGCGGCGGCAATCTTCAAGGATGAAACCCACCGATTAGATGATTGATCGGGGGAAAAAACCGCGAGTTTTACCGTGTAACAATTTATGGAAATCAAGTTGGTATTACATTCCATACCAGAATTTATATGTAATATTATACAAGATATCTTACACTATATAAAAGAGGTAAAATAATATAAATTATGGATTATTTAACACATATAGGAATTAGAAACGGGGTTACTGATAATCTTTCTTATGGTGTCTGTTTACTTGACTTTGTTTAGTTCCGCCAAACATTACAATTAGATTTTGGTTAGGTGATAAATAATCACGAGGCTAGTGCAAGAAGTGATGAATTATACGATCATGTTGTTAATAGCTTTTTAATTACGGGAAAAAGAATTCTTTTCTCTCTCTTTTTTACAATTTGATTGGCCGGTTCTGTTGATGAAGATTTTAGAATTTGATATGATTGCGAATAACCATACCATGTTTTAAATTATGATTGAGTTTTGATGGCATGAGAGAGACAACTTTTTTTTTGTTTTATAGTTAAATGTTTATCATGATTAGAAAATGAAACTCAAAAACATAACTTTTTTGTTTTCTTCCAAATTCTTTTCTTACCCTCTAAAATAACTCGAGAACAGGAAGGATGTATAAGCCGGGATTAAGAAAGAGGGTACGTGTAAAACAAGGGATGGCCGGATGAGTGGTGTTATTTTCGGTTTTAGAGTCCATGGACCCAATCTCATAGTAGGCGACCACAACACCCCAGCATTGTTAACAGGTATTGTTATGTCAAAAGTTCATATACACTTGTAACTCGTTAGTATCATAAACAACGATCCAAAGCCATAGTTAAATACTTAAATCAGAGTACACCAGCCTTTCAAAAAAATAATTAAAAAAAAAATCAGAGCACACCAACCCGGTCAGCGGTCACCACCCTCGTCAAAGGAAAAGTCAATTTCTTTCTAATCCCCGTCACAATTAACAAAATCTGGGTTAGGGTTTTACAGTTTTGTCTTTCTTCTTCACCATGGCTTCCGAAGAGATCGCTTTGGTCCTATCACACCGTCCCCAAACTCACCACCCTCAGCTCCTCTTTCAAGACAACGACGATTCCACCTTAGCCTTTCGTTGTAACCCATCGCACAACCACCGTCCTACCCACCATCCCGCCGGACATACGACTAATAACAAGACCACTCGTGAGCTCACCGGCTTCATCGAACATCAAAACCGACACTATCAACCGCAAGCCACTACCGAATTCCGCCGGAGCATGTGCGAAGCTGGTCCGCCCTACCACCGTGGTATACAGGACTGGAATGTCGGAAACGGGCGAGGTTCCACTTCCCCGAGCGGAGATGGATCGGATAGTGACAATGAGGACGACGATGACGACATGGATGATTGCGATGGGAATGGCCACGTGGTTGGATTTGTAAACAACAGTGATGATATCAAAAATGCTCACAAAAGTAACGATAGTGGAAGCAGCAGTGGTGAGAAAAATGGTAATGGCAAAAGGAATCATCTTTCATCCATTGGTAAGTTTTTAAGCAATTATTGTCACACTGTGCTTATGTTTTTTTGTTCTCTCTTGAAGATAACCTGTAAGTTTGGTATTTTGATTTCCTGTCCAGTTTCCATGTATAACTGAATGTTTTGTTTGGGTATTAGTTTCCCTTAGAGATGTAACGAAAGAAGGAACTGTCATGCTGTCAGGAAATGATATAAATAACGTAAGATCAAGTCCAATTGAGAATTATCAGCACGGGCAATCATGCCAGTTCCAGAATGCTATCACCATTGCTGACCCTGGCGGTGAATTGTATTATCCTCAATATCTTAACAATGGGGTGGATGGTTCTGGACCAGGGCTTAAAGATATGTTGGTCGAAAATGGTTGTGGGTTCAGTGGAAGAAAGGATGTTTCAAGTTCGGGTGGATCAGGGGAGTCACTAAGGGGAATACTTTCGGATCCTTTGACGTGAGTTCATGCACATTCACTTATATTTTCTTGGAAATTCACTAGATATTATGCTTTAATAACCATTAAATATTTAAACATCAAAGTTTGTAATCCTTGGCTTCGATCTTGCACTCCCAAGCTGCCGACTATTTGAGCAGATGTTGGTGCAAATATTGTTATCACCTAGACATGCATGGATTCTTAATTTATAGTTTCAAGTGAAAGCTTATGGGAACTTGATTTAACCATGTGAACTTGATTTTCGAATAGCAACTATCTTGTATGGCCCTAGTCGGAGGTTATAAACTTAAGTTTTGAGTAATCTATTTTATGGTTTTATTATGAGTGAAACCATATCAAACTGAGTGATCATAACCGGGCCTTATAACTGCTCCGTTCTCTACAGCTTATCTCGCGTATTAAATAATGAAATGCTAATTCGAGTGTATTTGAGTTACCAGTTTACTAGTTTTATTGTTCTTATCGTTGATGTATATTGTTTATGTATTGCTGCATGTTTATGGCTTTATGTTCAATTGTTCATACAGAGGGGCGCTCATGGATGATGCTATGATATTGCCTTGTGGGCATTCTTTTGGTAGCAGTGGGATGCAACATGTTCTGAGGATGGTGAGTAGCGTGAATCTTGTTATTATGATATTAGTTGTCAATCTATGAACAATATACTTCATGCTTCATTACCTTTCTGCTTTAGTCTTCAACATTAGTTATTTGGTGCGTATGATAATAGTTAATGGGTTATGGTGTTAGATTGCAACTTGGAATTAGCGGTTCGATTGTAACTAGAATCTAATTTAATGGGAAGCACGATGATGGCGTAAATCGCCGGGTTTTTGATTTGAAGAAATTTATTGATGCATGGCGTGGGACACTAGTCCTTCTCGTGAAGCATGGTAGCAATTGTTGGTTTGATGGTACACGTGGAGGTGCATTGCTCCACGGCGTGGAGCATGCAACCCTCTCGTATGGTGCATGGCATGAGGTATTAGTGCATGCCGTGGAGTTTTGTTTCCGGATTAAAATATGTTTCTTCAAGTTTAGTTCGTGCGTCGGCCCATTAGTAAAATTAGGGTTTCTAGTTGTTTATTTTATATATATATATATAATATATATATATATATATATATATATATATTGTAGCTAGGATTCCATTTAACCTATGTGCCTTAGGGTGACATCTTGTAAACACTTTCAGTCATAATAAAGAAGGAAGTCTCTAGTTCTTGCCTGTGGACGTAGGTCGTGACCCTAACGACCGAACCACGTTATATCTTGGTGTGTGTTTATCTTGTTTTTGTTATCACATCTTCTAACGTGTTCTTGTTAAGGTTTCAAGTTCGATCCTTACAAGGTGGTGTTTTGATCCTTACATATGGTTCTATTTATTTGGTTTCATGCCTTCCATCATTACAGTATCAGTCATTAATCCTTAATTACATTTTGTCCTGTGCTTAATAACTGGTAAATGGGTGATGACGCATAATTTGGAAGCACCGAAACAGATTATATTTTTAACGGTCTTGTTATTGTTTCTGTCTATATCCTGCCTATGTTCTTATTTTTTTATTTTTCTTTGAACTCAGAGTGTAATTGCTCGACATAGAACTTACGGGTGCAATCCTTATTTTTAATTTATCGATGATGCTTACTTTCTTTTAGATTCATGTTTACCATGCTTTCTGATTCTGATTCCGAATATGCGCTAACTTGGCTTATTCACTATATGTCTTCCAGAAAGCATGCTACACTTGTTCAAACCCTGTATCAGAAGGCTCGGTTGCTCCAAATCTGTGTGAGAAAAGTTCTTTTTTTTTCATAATTTTATTTATTTTTAGTGTTCAACGTGTCTAAAAAGACTTTTTAAACAAACTTGACTATATCTACCAAACTAAAGACTGTAACAAGAATGTTTCATTTGCCCTGTTACCATGCCCCCTTTCTTGCATCTCAATACTTCAGTAATAAGTTTTTACGTATCTATATCTTTAATTTCAGTCTGCTTGTGCAGCTCTGCGATCTGCAGTTTTTGCATTCTGTAGGGAAGAAGAGCTGCAAGGTCACCGTGCATCCAAAAGAAGAAATAGATTAGATCAGGTATGTTTTTTGTTCTTTCATGGATCTGTCAAGAGTAGAAAATAACGTCAAAAATTGTTATTCACAAAAACGAAAGGATTGTGAATTTCTGATGTAATCCAAGTCTTCTTGATTCATGCAGGATAAAAGTAATCATGGTGATTTAGCTCTCATGGAACAATCAAGGGGAAGAGGTGTTCAGTTTCCGTTTTTTGTGACTGACCGTGTTATTATCAAGGTTATCAATAGTTCCATTTATAGTGCTTAGAGGTGGCCCGTTTACTTTTGGATATATCAGTTTGTTTGTTTCTTTTAACAGTGGATGGATCCGTTTGTGTTACCTTTTATCTCAAACAAAAGCTTGACTTGCCAAATAAAAGGTCAAACAGGTTGAAAGTCACCCAAAGTGTTTTTTAAATGCATACATCCTTCTAAACTGTTTTATTCATAAGGTTTGGTTATTACTGAGACAATATAGTTTTCACAGTCATATTTAACACATTAATAATCTTTAAAACTGGACAAAAAAGTATTTGCTGGTCAACCCAAATCAACCCCTACACAGTTTGACATAGTGCTTAAAAAGACCCATTTCGACCATTTTTATGCACCAAGTTTTTGCAAGTTGGTTTTGAACCAACTTCAACGCTTGCGTTTGTACCAACTTATGTACTTAATTACTTGTATATGCTTTATTATGCTTGTGTAGTTTTTAAATTGTTAGATTTTGTTCCAGGGTAACAAGAGGACACCTCCACGTTTTGTTGGTCGTGAAGCCGTTGTGACGACTCAATGCTTAAACGGATGGTTTGTCTTTCCTTCACCATCTCTAAAATTCGTGATTTATTTTTTTAATTAATTCATGTGTTCTATGAAAATTACTATACTTTATTCGTTAATCAGGCTTTTTGAAAAATTTAAAATGAGAAAACTATGCCATCAGTCTAAATGTCTAATTCTGAGGAACAGTTCTGATAAGGGGATGTTTTTGTTGCTGTGGTACACACAGGTATGTTGTGAAGACACTCGATAATGCAGAGAGTGTTAAACTGCAATATAGATCTCTGGCGAAGGTCGATGATTCCAAGCCCTCAACCCAGGCATCAAGTAGGATAACAACACCCATTTGGCTCTAGCCACACCGGCAAACCCCCACCCCACTCCTAAAAAAAAGAAAAGAAGAAAAAAAAACCTTGGTGGATTAATGTGGTAATATTAGTCACTACAATTAAGTAAGTGGTGTTCTTAATCCTTATGTATGTAGATGTGCTGTTAGATATGAATTCGTTGATGATAGGGCGATTATCGTATACGGGTTCTAAAATTTTTAGAAATTTACATAGCATAAGTTAATGAAAATCTGATATTTTGAGAGGTAAATTGTTGGTTTGAACTTGGAGACTGGAAAGATGCATATACAGGGTCAATTAGTAATTTAGTTATGGTTTATCATCGTCTAATAAAATAAAATAAAATATATATTAGGAAGCTAGCTAGTTCTTTCATGTATAAGATTTGAGACCTTATTTTAAATAAATCTCGAGTTCAGATGCATGCAAAATACGTACAAATTCAAAATTGATAAATGCTACAAGTACCTTGTTAATTTTAAGCTAAATTAAGAGATGATGGAAGCTAGTAATCATGAATATCAATGCCGTTTAAGAAATTGATCAACATTAATTAATTAATTAATTAATTGTGGCTTTCGTCAGCCTAATTAATTATATTTATGCATGCATCTGATAATATCGATCATCACATACAAACAAACTTTTGAACGGATCAAATACAAACAAACTAATTATATTTCACAAAACTATATATCAGTACGCCCTATCCTATCCTATCCAAACTCCATCAGACTTGAGTTTACCAGCTAACCACCTGCGATGATGCAGTACGTAAAGCTCTTCACCTGGCCTCATCAACCTCTAGCTCCGCAATTAATTTACGCTACTCCATCGTTTAATTTTCAACAAATAACACGCCCACTTCTAATCTTACCTACCTGAATTGGATGGAGGATCACTACATACTCCCAAACCCCAAGTTTAATTCCCTTTCTTCCTTCAATTCACCGCATGCAGGATTCTTCTTCATCTCTGTTCTCCTCGCACCGCCTAGCTCTTCCACTAGCTAGTATGAGATCTTTGGCGAGATGAGAGGGAGAGTGACATAGATCGCCGATGAGAGTGAGTACCATTAACGAGGGTTATTTTAGGAAAATTAATTCGATCAAATAACGACTCATCCACCCGAACACAATTCATAGTTGGTTAAGTATATAAATAACAAAAATACCCTTATTAATGAGTCATTAATAAGCGATAATGATGACAAATGGTACTCGTAAGAACGGTTCTCAAATGAACTTATATATATATATATATATATATATATTGCAAGTACCTCAAGTATCATTTGTAATCACCATTCATGCTCAATAATAGGGGTATTTTGGTCTTTTTTATATTTTTCGAACCGTTAATTGCGTCCGGTTAGACCCTTATTAAAAAGTGAGACTTGATTTTCTCAAAATAACCCTCATTATTGAGTCAATCATTAGTCGTTAATGAACTATCAAAATTATTAGTCATTGATCTATTTTAATGAGGATACGGGGTTTGGAGTCGGAAAAACAAAATTGACGTCAAGATTTTGGAGAGGTCGGTGCCTTTTGCGGTGGAAACTTCAAAGGCGATAAGCACTTCAGGGGTATTAAGGTAACACATATCACACTGAATGATTTGGAAGTATTATACTCGATGAACTGATTAGCGCAAAAACCACTATTCAGAGCCTATATTTTTTTATCTCCAAACACATCTAAACTAATCGATTCAGTGTTAAAGTACCGAATCAAACTATTCCCTAATATTCCCCTGCACATTTCGCAGAACACTACACTTATCGCAAAAACACTATTCAATGAACGTTATACCCCTACAACTATTCAATTCAATCTTCTTTGTCAATTGAAAAAAGCTTAAAATTTGTACTTTATATTTTATATACCTCAATAAGAAGGTGAAATGAATGTTTGAGTCTCTGTCCTGTAAAAACCGACGGCAATAGTTTCTTGTAGCCGAAAACAATATTTCCGGATTTGGTCATAGAAAAGGAAGCGCTATCGGGTCGGTTTTTTGGGAGGGATAAGCTTGTGAAGAAGGAAGCTTATCCCGCCCCGACTGTCAGCTGCTGGCTCTCTCCATCTCTCCTAAACTTCCCCCGGGTTTCGGCCCGAGCTGTATGAGG
>JAUEJL010039740.1:0-21038 GCA_032274825.1 Drosophyllum lusitanicum
AAAATAGGTACCGGTACCGGTACCGTATATGAATACTCGGTACGGTATTCGGTACCGTCTTTAAACCAAATTCGGTAAAATCGGTACCGGTTCCGGTACCATGCTCACCCTAGGGTATAAGAGCCATCCCCATCTTGCAAGGTTCCAACACTCGGAGTGGTGGCTTGGACCTGTAAAGAAGGGTGTGAACCGTGACCAACGAGGACTCAGAGCGGTGACCTCTTGAGTGGTGGCTTGGACCCGAAAAGAGGACTGCCAACCGGGACCAACATAGCCGTGACCAACGAGGACTTTGTTCCTTCAAGCGTGGGGTATTGTTATGATCCCACATCGTCCAAAAGTAAATTAAGTTGGTGGCTTATAATTCTAGGTGTTCCCTCCCCCCGCCACAAGCTAGCTTTTGGGGGTGAGTTCTACACTTGGGTGTATGGCATGATACGGGCCTAGTATGGGATGGGTTCGTATCAGAAGCTTAGATGTACAT
The DNA here is from genome assembly GCA_032274825.1 of Drosophyllum lusitanicum. NCBI lineage: Eukaryota > Viridiplantae > Streptophyta > Magnoliopsida > Caryophyllales > Drosophyllaceae > Drosophyllum > Drosophyllum lusitanicum. The sequence goes on from JAUEJL010039740.1 coordinate 485, forward strand.
TTTGCACCAGTTTTTGTAGAGATGTGTTTTCTCCACATATTTTGTTAGTTTAGGCACCATATAGTCGTATTGATTCTCTGCATTTTTGTTAATTCAGGTAAGTTCCCATCACTAGTAAGTACAGTGCTTCATTACTGTAATCATGCATTTTTGGTTTGCATACTTTCTAGTTCAGTCACTTGCTCTTTTTGTTTGGAATTAGAGTGTTCAAAGTTCTTGTGACCAGATATATAAAATAAATCTCCGTACTGGAATCGAATGAATGTTTTATCTCCTTAAATTTTGAGATTTCACAATTTGACTCTCAATCTACATGTGTTGCCTATAGCATTCTATTTCTAAAACATGGCAGTTGGATTTTATTTACCATAATCTGTTGATACAACTGTCAATGTGAATTGCTTTTTCCACGAGTTTCGTTCACCTCTCCATGATTAAGAGGTCATTGCCAACATCCTTATTCAAAATTATTGATGTATTTATGTAAAGGACTAGGGTGTAATTACAAAAGATCTTAGGGGCTCTAGTCTTCCTTGATTTATGTTAAAAAGAACTTTCTTGTTTCGCATGGGTGAAAAATAAATGTCGCATCAAGATTTTCATTCATTCCAGGCCTCATGTCCTACTTAACACATTGACGACAATATGGTTATTAACCATGCAGGCTTGTTATCTTTTCCCTAAATGAACTTATACTGCATACATCAGATTGCATACATACTGTATTTTGTGTCTTAGTACTGCGTTATTACTCATAATATTGTATCTTAGTAAATTGTTGTACTAGTATTAATGATGGTGTAATAAAAATTAGTCAGATATAGTTTACTTATAGACCTTTGACATGAGACTGATTAGGAATTTAGATACACAATGCTCATACTTAATTTGTGGGGCCAAGCCTTAAGAAATATATTCCCTTGAATGTTTATCACTTGAATCCTAGCTGTCCTTACTCGTGTTGTTTGCTGGCGGCCCCTTCACTCTTCCCAAGATTCTGAGACACTAGTTTGCTTCTACCCGGGATCCTGCTTCCCTCTACTCAGCGTCCCCACCCCCTTCTGTCCACATTCAGTGTCGCTCCTCCTTGGTCTGTCATTAGGTTGATTAGATTGAATCCTTTAAAGATCCCGAAGACCCACTTAATTGGATCTGGACCTGCCTCTACCCAGGATCCCACTTTCCTCTAAGCGTGCCCACCTCCCCCTTCTGTCCACATTCAGTGTCGTCTCCTGCTAGGGCTGTCATTAGGTTAGTTCAAATTGGATCCTTTAAAGATCTCGAAGGCCACCTAATAATTGGATATGACCCTATTAGCTAATGCATTGTGATCTGACCATTGATCCAACAAATCCAAATATGGCTCTTACATATCTTATTTGGTTTTATTTTTTCTTTAGATTTGAATCAGGAATCACCATGAATCCAATCATATATCGATGATATATGATGGAAAAGACAATTAGAAACTGAGGATCGATTGTTTCTTGAGTCTTGGATTGAAGGGAGTGCTCGATCTGTTTATGAGGTATTTGAAATGCTTGATGCCGTCTTTGTATTCCGATTCTGTTGTGTAATTCTCAGTTTTCGGTTCTGTTCTTGGAAATTACATTTGCGAGGGAACTATGTAAAATGGTTCTTGGATTCTTGAACGTACATTCTTGAACCTTTTTAAATGGTTTTTGTTTCTCTCCAAAACCTTTTGTAAAGTATCCTTTTGAAATCAAAGCTTTTGAACTATATGGCCCTTTTTCTCTCGTTCTTTTTTTGTTCATATACTTGTATTTCAAGCTATGGATACAACTATGTGTTTCTCTTACACTTGAACATGAAAATTTCATTTTTACCCAAAATACTTGATTCTTTCTTTCGTTTACAAATTGTTTTCGTAAATCACATTATAATCTTCTAGAAACACTTTGAAGTAAACTGTATTTCAAATCTCTTCTTCAATTACTTTTTAAATCAATAATGACATAAAACTTCTTTTTTTGTTTATATTTTTTTTCTTTAAAACTCAAATCTCTTCAAACTGAGCATGAAATTCTCATTTTTGTCTAAAAACCCTTGATTCACTCATGGTATTAAGATTCTTTTTCACAATTTATTTCTTTAAATCACAATTATAATCATCAGAGAACCCTTTTAACTTGTCTGAATTTCAAAAATCTCAACATGTCTAGAAATCAGTTTTCTGCATCAATTCCACCTTTTCTTAAACCTTTTGTGAGGTACCATTTTTAATAATTTTGAAAATTAAAATTATATTCTTTGTGTTGTGTTGTTGTTGGATAGTGATCCTCATCGAACCTTAAGGTTAGTGCAAAGTTCCTTTGTACTTGGTTATGTGAGTGTGTCACTGGATTGAATGGTTGAATCCTCTTGTTAGTGCATTGTTTGGCTTAATTGTTATATGTTGGTCTAGTCAAATGTGGTTTTTGTGTATGAGTGTATGTATCATATGTTGCATAGTGGTCTCAGAGTTCTTGCTGAAATAAACGTGGGTGGTAGTTGTACAGCGCACTTGATAAAAATGTGTTTGTCTTTGTATAAGGTTAGTGTGGTGCACTTGATAAAGTGTATTAGTGTTGGTAGTTAGTATTGTACAGTATATGAAGTGTTAAATGATAATTAATGAAGTATCCTTGGACCATGTTAGATTACTAGTCCGAACTAGAGCTGTTTTGGCTTGATGAAGCCTCGGGTTTGATGAAACCCAAATCTTTCTATTTTTAAAACACTGCAGTTGTATTTTATTTACCATAATATGTTGATACAACTGTCAATGTGAATTGCTTTTTCCATGAGGTTCGTTCACCTCTCCTTGAATAAGAGGTCTCTACCAATAGCCTTATTCAAAATTATCAAAGTATTTATGTAAAGGGCTAGGATGTAATTACACAAAAGGTTAATATAAAACATGAGTATACATATCTTTCGTTTGGCTTGATGAAGCCTCGGGATTGATGAAACCCAAACTTATTTTTGGTTTGATAAAGCATCGGGTTTCATGAAACCTAAATGTTCATGGTGGATTTGAAAGTAAGTACTCCCTAAGTTTGGTTGTTTGAATTAAATTAGTGATGTTGGATTATTGTGTTCATAGTTGGGTTAGCATATGAATGCGCACTGGCCTAGGTGGTTGATTATAAAATATAGCGATGTTGGATAATTGTGCTCATGATTGGGTTGAGCATATAATTGATTGTGGGTTGACTTGTTATAAGTAGTGTTTATGCCTTAATTGTGTTGTGTTTCGCCTCACTAGCTTGACGAAGGTGTAACCCATGTTTATGTTGCTTTGTATCTATTTTGGAACTCTTGTTATGTGGCGCTTATTATGTTCAAAATGTGAAGTCTTATTTGGTTGAATAGAAGGAGTTGTTGCTTATTATGTGTAATAAGATGATTAGAGCCTTGGTGAATTCAGTAAAGGCTGGTTTGGGTCTTCCAACCGGGAATTAGCCTTCACATGTATCCCATATGTACACATTGGTTGAAAGCTCATGTACAATCACTAAGGTCATCTAGAATCACTAAGGTGCTTCCTAGTTAAAGGTCAAAAGTCTACGAATTAGCTGAGATAAGATAGATTACCTATGGTAAAAACATAAGACTGGAGGGAGAGAAAACTTAGTTGTCCACATCGAACAACTGCTGTCCAGGGACACGGGCCATGTTGGACATAGCCATGTAGGGCTAGGGCATCTTACAGGGTGTAACTGAGCCGAGACAGCTTTTGAGCTACTTGAGACTGACTCGAAAAAAGACTTGATATGAACCGAGTCGCTCGAGCTACTCGAGTAGGTGTCGAGCCGAGTTCGAGTTCTATACTACTCAGCTCGTTAGGCTCGGGAGCCTGATCGAGCTTACGCTTAATTACTTTTTTGCCCTTTTATACATATAGAAATTACATGTCCTTCCAAATATATAAGAAAAAATGTAAAAACCCTTAATTAAGCCATTTCCCTCTTCCCATTTGCAACTTATCCTAGTTCTACTTCTTGTGAGACTATGAATCAAAGAACAGGCTTGAGAACAGACCAATAGATCTGTGAGACTTGGAATCAAGAAGTTCTCCATTTCAAGAAGTAGATCTACAAGAGTTCATATTACATGTTGCGATTTGCGAACTCATGGAGTAGATCTGCGAGACTATGAATATGATAATTCTTCCTTGTTCATCAAATCAAGAATCCCTAAGTTCTGTTATAAATTTAGCAGAAACTTATTATATGTAAATAAATCGAGCAGTGATACGATATATACATTTGTAATCTATTGTTGTTGTATTTTGAATCCAAGAGGAGTTAACTTTTAGCCTATTTATGTTTTTTTTCTTTGAATCCAAGTGTTGCTGAATATATGTTGCTGTAGTTTGTAATTTTTTTGTCGTAATCCAAGAATTATTAATATTATGTTGTTGTAATCCAAGAGTTCTTAATTTGTGTAGTATTTTTTGTAATTTGTTGCTGCAATACTTGATATATGTAAAATCGATTTATACATTCCTTTTCAAATGCAAGACAGCAAGAATTCTTCCCAGTTTAGAACAAGTTTTTGAATAAATTATATATTTTTTATTTGTTGTTGCAATATTCTATGTAATTAAATTTTTATAGAGTCGAGCTTTAGAGTATTGATTATTTTCTCAAGTCGAGCTCGAGCTTGAAAGTTGAAGCTTGGCCGAGCTCGAGTCAAGTTTCAAGTCTAGAGTTTTAGAACCGAGTTGAGCTCGAGTTTGGCACTATGTCGACTTAACTGACTCGATTACACCCGTAGCAAGGTGTGTTAGGGTTCATTTGAGAGCAAAAGGTGTACAATTGGCATACCATCGGTATGCTTTATTGGAGGCTCTCTACCGACAAAAAACATATGTATTCGGTATTTGAATGCCGAAGAGAGGGGAGAGAGATGAGAGAGAAAAAGAGAAAAGAGGAGAGGAGTGAGTAGAAAGGAGAGGGTATTTTTTTTAATTTAAAAAATCTTTGAAGCGTATGAAGCGTGGGTATTACGGGGGTTTAAGAATGCTTGAAGCATGGAGTGGGTGATGTTGATGTGATGCTGATGTGGCTTGAAGCATGAGATGCCCAAAGAAGGGTACAACCCATAGTGTGTTGTGGGCAGTGTGGTTGAACATGGGCGTGTTCTTGCCCGTGTCTGTAGCCATGTCACAGTCTGCTGAGTGGCAAGATTGCTTGGTTAATCTGAATTAGATAATAAATTGTTTGATGTTTAATCCTGTTATTGACGGTCGATTGATTACCTTCATAGCCAATCGAGGTGAGTTACACGATCCCTACTTAACGTGCTAAGATGTATATGTGCATATTGTGTACTTACTAAATGAAATGCTTATAGTGTTGTTTCATTTCTTTTCAGAAACAGATAGAGAAGGCTCCAACATTTCAAGCTACTTGCTTCCGTTGATTTTACTTTTGAATGAACTATTTTGGTGGTAAAACTTTTGTTACATTTTGGGGAATTAAATGTACTTATGTTTGACTATGTACTGATGGGTATGTATTTCATGATAAATGTTTAAAAAAAAGAATCAGGTCTTTACGTAGAAGCATCGATTGATTCCTAAATCGTCCATCCCAAGTTGCAATTGTTGCTATTTCTGTTTCCTAGAATCATACGACAGATAAATGTTTATAGCCAAGGATTGTTTGTGTTCTCTTTCTTATGTAAGAAGCTTCGATTGTTGTTAGAAGCAAAGTTTTGAAGTTTGAACTTCTGTTAACCAAATGTGAGATTAGGTCTAAGTTGATTGTCATTGTATGCGTAACTAGAGTTAATGTCTAGTGCTTGAAGTATTTCATTGGATTCTTTGTTTTAAATGGATTTTTTCTTATTTTTTCTTTGTAACAACTATAGCTGCTTGCCTGTAAACCCACAAATGACCGGTGAACCCATATAATTAAATGGGTCATATCGTGTCGATTACCTTGATCTGTATAAATATACGAGTCGTGTTCATTCCAGTTATTTCTAACCCGCAAACTCAGACACGACACGATTGTCACCCATATCTCATACGATCTAAGACCAAAATAGCAAATAAAGAAACGTGTGGATTAGGTCTCAAATCATCACCTAATTCCTCTACTTGAATTCCTTCATGAGTGGATTGAATAGATCACAAAATAGATGGAAGAAATTTTGATGGGGGAGTGGCTGCCATCTTCAAATTTAAGGGTAAAAGCAGGGCTGACAAATTCTGACACGACACGAAACTCAACTTGAACCGAACACGACCTAGGTCGATACGAACATGACAAGAAACTGAATTGGGTCAAGAATGCATTGACCTGAAAATGACATGAAACTAATTGACATGAACATGATAACCCGTAGGTGACCTGTTTAACACGATTTTTTAGACATGTAATTTGCTATAGGGAACACACTTTAACGATATTAAATTTATTTTTTAAATTTTAGCTATTATATAGTTATCTATTTAAAAAAATCTATGTATATATTAGTGTTAGTCCCAGATTAAGTACTAAACAACAAATGTTTATAAAAGGGGAGTTGAATATAAACTTAAACTTTTTGAATTTAAATGAACACATTAATACTTTTAATATAATTCTTGTTGATGTTAATCAAGAATTACATGTACAAGGAAGCGAAAATTTCAAATACAATAAATGATGGCGACTAAATGCATAACACATAGACATGCTTCTCTAGAAACAACTAATGTTTAAAGAGGTCCAATACATGGACAAGTTTTTCTACACTATGCTAACTCTAAAACTTGTTCTTGCTTAAAAGCTTTGAACTTGTTCTTAAGAGAGATATTTTGTGTTGTGTAGTTGATGTGTTTTGCATGTTGATAATGCATGTATATATAGAATTCTTGGCAATAACGGATGGATGGAGAACGGATGGATGGAGATAGAGAGACAAGGTGGTAAAGGAAAAATAATATTTTAATCATAAAATAAGTGGACAAAAAGTAATATTACTTTAATCAGGATTGAATAAAGTAATAGTACTTTTTCTGCAAAAGTGCATACCACTAACAATATTATTTACCCCAAACTTCTTCTATGCTTCAACTTTTATCAACCGTCATGTTTTTTCATATTTGACTTTATCAAAGATGTAGTTGCCAGCCATATTTTAGCACTTTGATAAATCTTCAAGATCTTTGCTCGAATGTAACTTTAACCTTTTCCAGGGGATAAAATGCATATACTTTTACAACAAAAGATCTAAGGCATAATAGAACAACACATGTTCTGCATTTGACATAGAAAAGTTACATAACAAAAATAGAATATACTAAACAACTTTCTAGAACTAAAAATACGACTTAGCTAACAAAATGTACTAAGCTGATTGGAAATGAGAGTGCTTGGTTGATCATGTAATGTTCAGCTAATCAAACTGTTAGAGCTAAACAATGCATAAGCTTATCAACCTAGATGATCAGTAGATCAAAATAGTTTAACTGGTCATTTAGAGTGATGGGCTTATCAAAATAAGACTAAGTGTTTGAAAGAGATTACTTAGCTGAGAGATTGAGATGTTCAGCTGATCAAAATGATGATCAACTGATCAAACAGATTGCTCAGCTGACATTGAAGATTGCTTAGCTGATGGTTGAGTAAGCTGCAGCCGATAGTCTTCTACACTTGTCTTTTCTTCAACTGATCTTAAATGATGTCTTTGGCTGATGCTCAGTACTTAGCAAGTCCTTGGCTGATATTCTATATTTGTAACTTCTAGTCAGAATCTAAACAACATATGTTTAAATTCATTATAAGTCTTACCGAGTGTTTCGTTTTGTTATCATCAAATCCTATGTATTTCAATAGACAGATTTGAGATTGAAATGGTTATCTCCCCAACAATTAGTTTTATATATTAAATGCTTTTAAATATTTTAATACAAAATTAATTAAAATATTTAAGATACAATTTATTGTCTTGTTAACTTATTTGAACAAAATCTAATCATAATTAACTTGATATTGATCCTTATTTACTTATTCAAACAAATGTGATTTTGATTAATCTAATCGAAACAAGTCTAATAATGATTTACTCAATGTTGATCATGATTTATTTATTTGAATAAAATATTATATTGATTGAAAAGTGTTAACTATGATTGACTTCTTCAACAATCGCAATGTATTCGAACAAATGTGATTTTGTTTTACTTATTTGACTATTGTTTATCATAATTGACTTATGTGAACAACTGTGACCTTTTTAACCAAACGTGATATTGATTAACATACATGAACTTTTTTTTAACAAAAAATGAACATGTTTGACCAATCTTGAGTTCTTGACCAATGGGTTGTATTAAACTCTATTAAATATAAATGAAACATTGACACCATATGATATGAAGTAACCATCCTAATCATATTAAAGTCTAATGACACCGTATGATATGTGATTAACCACTAATCCTTTTTGACTTGTGTTGAATACATTTGACTTTAAAATGACGCTTTACGATTTTTGTTGACCATGTTTGACTTGTATTAATAAAGTTTGACTCAAATGATAACCAATCATTTACCTATCTAAACCAACTATGACTTAAATTTATCAATCTTGAGTATGATTCACTTATTAAAATTAACTGCGTCTTTGATTGACCAATATCGACAATGACCAAGAATGAATCTATATTGACCACTATGAACTATGTTTCACCTATTTAAATTATGCATTAGTTAGATTGACCAATATTAACCATGATTTAATTATTTGAGCCATGCTTTGATTGTAATGGACCAATATTGACCTTGATTGACCTATTTAAATCAAGTATGACTATAGTTAACCAATGTGACCAATATTCACTTATTTGATTCAAAAATTATATTTATTGACCAATACTGATTATAATTCTTTGATAGGAAATAAGTCGATACGAAACTTGACCTGAAAATCAAGTTTTTTACCAAAAAAACAACTCGATTTTTCTTTGGAAAATGGGTTGACACGAAAACCCAACTCGAACCGAACACGAATTAAGTGACACGAACCGAACCGAGCACGAAACTAAATTGGGTAAAAAATGGGTCAACATAACACTACCCGGATTGGTGATCTTAGATCAAGAGCAACCAAAAAATGTGATGGTTCTGATACCACTTCTCAGGATCAGATTAACAACACACTCACACGAACAATCCAAGAATAAACAAAGAAGTTTGCAGAATAACACTTTGAGTAACAAGGAATATTGTACAGACAACTTGATTCAAAAGATTACACAGAATAACAATCAAAAGCTCCAATCTGTTTATTATCAAAGATTCAACAGAGTATAATACTTGGATGAAGAATAAATCTTGAGGCTAAAATTCTATTCACTCTATCACTTTCATGTATTGTTGTTTTATCTACATGCATACGAGTATTTATAATTGAAATGATTACAAAACAGAATCAACTAATTACGCTAACAGAATCATTTAATTACAGATAAATAACAATACATCTTATCCATAAGTATCATTCATAAAATAAAGGAATCCATCCTTATCACGATTAGCATCTTTAACCTTGTTTTCTTCATCATCAGCATTAACTTCTTCAAACAGTAGTTTACTTGTTGTAGCAACATTAACTTTTAGACTAGCAGTAGCAGCTTTTACACTGCCGGTATTAACTTTGATCACCCGTACTAACTAAGAACAAACAGTATTAACACCATTTACCGGTATTAATCTTCAAAATAACTTTTTCAACCCAACAATCTCCCTCTAAACTTATGCTGTCAAGCAATATGTTTCTTATAAATTAAAATTGTATGTTGAGGATGCTACCAAAACTTCTCTTTCTTATTTCCTTTTCTCCATTTCATTCATCAAATATCTTACCCTTGAAGTAAGATATATAGCCATTGGAGAATTTTGAACAACACTCAGTTTCACATTAATCATTGACTTTAACTTCTCCAAGCTATGATTATAGTCCTTTTCCACCAAAAAGAATTCATATCCTCCATTTGAAGTTAGCACAAAATGAACTCCACAATCTTCATGCTACATCCATACAATCAAACGAACACTAGATTGACTGAACAAATGCTGAACTCTCTATGGATCAAACATCATGAACATGTATTCCATAGTTATTTGTATTAACATACATGGATCATCCTCAACCGATTCATCATCTACCATCCTTCATACTTACTTAAACCAATCTTGTACATTCTCTCCAGATCTTCTCTATCAATGTCCTGTAAAATCCTTAGAAAATTTTGATAACACACTTCACTTTTATCTACTCTAGTTAACTTGTACTTATGTTCATCATCCTTCAACACTATATCCCAATCAATCAATATCTGGTTAACCTTTCCATTTTGATTTCAATCAAGGTTGTCCCCAAAACTGAATCTGATTTGCTTTTTAATCTGGGTATTTTCATGTGTTCATCTATGGGGTTTTCATATTTTCAATCTTGGTTATCCTTGTGTAAATTTAAAGTGTGTTCAATCTGGTTGATTTGGTGTCTTCTTGTTTTGATTTGGTAAATCAGATTTTTATATGAATTCTTGTTTGATTTGGTAAATAAGAGTTGTTATATGAAGATTGTTCATGATCTTGATGTGTTCTTGTTTAACAATGAATTTCAATTACACGTTTAATGTATTACGTTTTATTTACTAATATGTTAATTACAATTAAATGTATTAATAATCTTAAATAAGAACAATTACATAGAACTCATGTTTGGAAGAGATAAGCAAGTAAAAAGACCAAAATACTCTTGCACTAAAAGACAAGTAATGTCAGATTTGGATGACTATTAGTGTAAATGATCAATCCAGTAACAAAAATATAACATAGGGACATGTAACGTAATTTTTGATCTTAAAGGACTAAACCAACAATTTTTTACAAACCACATGGACCATTTCAGTAATTCACTCCCATAAATATGATCTTTGTATAATTTTTTGGGTATTTAAAAAGTTAGTCAGGTAGTAGTAGTAGTTGAAGAGTTGAAAGGATGCATTTACTATTAAAAATTGGAAAAGAGGAAACATTTGTTATCAATTAACGGTGGGAGAAACTTCCAAAGAAAACTATCTCCTTTCTCTTCATTATAATACTACATTACTACTGCATTTTAAAAAAAGACATAAAATACCTCCTAAGAGTGGTGGGAGTGTGATAGAGATTCTCCTGGACCCGTCTTAAATGAAGAGCAGCCCAACAAGCCCAGCCCATGGATCGTTTACAAGAGGAGGCCCAAAGGAAGTTTCCAGAGCTAGTTGAGTTGTTATAGAGAGAGAAAGTCTTTAATTAATTATTTATAAGGGAGCAAGGATAGCATGATGTATTCTTCTTCTTCTTCCTAGATTTGTATTACGGCATTAGCTTGGGCAGGAAGACTCCATTGCTGGAGCTTCTTGATTATCAATTTTCAGATTATCAATACAATTTCACCAGTCAATTTAAGTCCATTTCCTATTCCAGATACTTATCAGAGTGGTTACCTCCCACCACACTGCCACGTCAGCTTTTCACTTTCACCACTTAACTCATCACATGGACACATAGTGATCACTTCCAACCACACCAAATTCTGGGACCCGCCTTATTTATTAAATTCACATCTAATAATACTCAATCAATTAATTAAAAATAATATAATAATAATCAATAAAAATAAAACAAGAACTTTAAAATGAATATTACATCCATTTTAATTAGGAGAACGATAATGATAACTCTTAGGACAATGAATAAGAATAAAAAAGGAAATCTTAATTTTTAAAAATGGAATCACAACTCATATATATATATTAAAAAGTTTATTTGAGAACCGTTTTTATTACGAGAACCGCGAGAACCATTGTAGACCAATCAATTATTACCTTGTCTTCGTTAATTAAATAAAATTAAAAAGGGTAAAAATGTCAATTAAATAATTGTTACACATGGCGGGGCTGATTTTTGGTTAAATGTTGTGGCAACTTGTTTCTTTTTACATCATGTACCTGTGTAGTTTTTCTTTTCTTTTTTAATTTCTTTTTTCTTTTTTTAGATAGCAAAAATTATTCTTTTTGTATTTCTTCTTTTTTTTCTTTAACTTTCTTCTTTATTTATTAATCACAATCATTTATATTTTTGTAGGAGATCGACGAGAAGAATTGTTTTTATTTTCGCAAGTAAAATAACCAAAAGAATCTAAAAGACCACTTTTTTAATTGATTGACCTACTTTTATTTATAAGCACCAAATTTTAAAATTTATAGTAATATGTAAAAAAAATGTTAATTTATCTAGTTATTTCCGTTTATTTAACTTTAACCGAAAGTAAACGAACACAAACGAACGTTGACATATACAAATATAATACAAACCTAACATTATTAAATATAAACCGACACTAACTACGTGTATATATAGGTGTGAGTGAGAGAGAGTGTGTGTATGTATATATATATGTATAAATATCTATGTGCACACACATATATATACATACATATAAACGAACATAAACAAATAACTAAAACGAACGTTTACGAAAATAAATAAACGAATGAGGGTCTTTGTTCGTGTTCGTTCACTTAACTAAACGAACAAATATTTTTGTTCGTGTAAACGAACATAAACTAACTTCCCGCCAAACAGTTCATGAACGGTTCACCGAATGTTTGGTTCGTTTACAATCCTAACGTGCACACATACATCATGGTGTATATGTGCATGTGCATATATGCACGAGATGCACACGTGCACGGTGCATATATGCACCCAGACACATATGCAGTATGAACAGGTGATGCACATATGCACATGTGCTTGAAAAAAATCGAGTATTATATGCACATGTGCAAATATCTCTTGCTGTGCTAGAAAAAACCCCCGACAAAAACGAATATTTTTTTTTGAAAAAGTATAACAATATGGATGTCATATTAAAGAGTATATTTTTCTCGTTAATTTGGTATAGTTTTCGTATTTTAATACCTTTCCGTTTGGTAGATATTTTAGTTTTAAGAAAGTGGGGGTAAATGGTCCCCCCTTTATTTAGTCAATTTGCCTACAATACCCCTCCAGCATTTTTGGAAATTTACAATGACGGCTGTGTTTTTAATTAATTACATGTTTGCCACAATTAATATTAACCATTGATTAATTATGATCAATGGTCACAAACGGTTCTCGCGGTTCTCGCAATAAAATTGGTTCTAAAATGAACCCTCCCCTATATATATATATACACACACACGGTGGCTAGCTGGTAGTGGTAATTAATTTTCAGATCGATAGACAATTAAAGAGGTTGGGTGGGTGGCTGTTGGGTTATAGTTTTCCTTTTCTTCAAAAGATGCCTGAGAAAAAAGTGGATTTTGATCGAAGGAATATATTTGGTTTCCTGTAGCAGCAGCTTGCTCTCGTGATGTGCATTATATATATATAAACCATTTTTAATTTCTCTATCAATTCCTTAACTCGATCAATCCCCGAAGCTTTCCTTTTTACTGTAGCACTTGTCAGCAGTCACGTTCCCAGCATATATACTAATTAATTTGGGTCACAAAACTTACTGTCAAAACTATTCATTTTTACTAGATATATATGAATCATGAACTCTATGTAAACGTACAGATCGCAATTTATAAGTTATATATAGTAATTAATAGATATGTAATTAACTCCTAACGGTTAGTTGACGCGAATATATAGTTGACATTCTTTCTAACGTATGTAACCCTCTTGGCGATTCGATCAATTCACGCACTGTTTGATGATTGATCGAATGTTTGGTTAGTAGCGCCATCTAACCCGCGTAAGATATTTTTCTAGTACAAATATAACTCATAGGGTACCTTGTATCGATCATTCGATCCGCATCGGATACTTATGTACTAACTAAATTATTCACGGGGCGGGTTGATGCAAAATAACAGATGATGAATATTTTTTCCCATGGTTTAGATGCGATTCCTCATAGAAAAAAAGGTACTTTTTGACATTGCTTCCACACGTACATCCATGTCTATTACATATAAATCCAATTAATTAATTAATTACAGTATAAGTAAAGCCAGCCCCCATGTATATATGTTCTAGTTTCCCTAGCTAGCTTCAATTCCCTGTTGGCGTATATATATATATATGTGTGTGTGTGTGTGTGAACTCAATTATTAGGAAGACGTACGTACAAATATTATTGATCCAAACTGAAGGAAGAGATCGATATGATATGCCTTCGTTCTCTAGCTAGCTAACATCTGAGAATATCTTCTAAACTTGGTTTCCTCATCATCTCTTGCTTTTCCCATCTCTTATTAGTTTTCTATATTTAAACGCTAGCTTTATATATTTATAAATATGGCTAACCTTCGATCCGATAGTGTATTTGGCTCATTCATCTCTGCTGTCATCAACTACTGCTTTAGCTATCAAGCAAGCTACAAAACCAAAGATCACCTCAAACACGACGTCATGCCCAAGGGTCGTCGGCCTCTTTCTCTACAGGTTAATTTGCAACTTACTTTTCATGATTGATGGGGTGCTCGGGATCATTGGTTATTATAACTACATACTTACCTGCTTATTTTGTTTAGAGATTAATTAGTAGTTTGAAATAATTATAAGCAACTTTTAATTAAAAAAAGTTAATCTACTCACAAATAATGGTTAGGACTTGTATATCTAAGCAAATACTCGACCCTCGAAGGATCCTTAACTTGGAAAAAGAGGAAGACAAATAATGATATATGTAGTAGTTTGGAAAAACAAGCAAAATTCCTTTTTTTGTAAATCAGAACTCACACAAACTCTAAATTTACTCTTTTGTCCCCTTAATTGAATTTGTCTCTAGATCCAAAAACTTTACTTAAAGTAAGGCAATAGAATGAACAAAGGAGTTATTAGGAGCTAGAACCATGCTCAGTTACCTTTTGTTGTTGGGGTCTAAAAAGTGGATTCAGCATCTTTAATTTTATATGAACTATGTTTTGTAAGTTTTGCTTTAATAATTACTTGATAGACTGTTGAGCTTCAAGTCAGGATGTGTTGCACTGGATGTGAGAGGGTAGTCAAAAGGGCCATCTACAAGCTTAGAGGTATGCATTTACTTCTATGCATGTGTTTATTACTAACGCGATAATAACAACAATACATAATCTTGTTATAGTGGGGTATAATAGAAGAAGGTAATTAAGATGTATACAGTCATATTACTACCAATAGGTAGAGAGGTAGAAAGACTGTTTTCAGAAAAGTTAACCTCCCGCTTACTTCTACGTGTTACTAAACAGACTTTTTTCTGTCACTAATAGTTTCTACGTACTGACTTTCGTTCGAAATATATATGTAGGGATAGACTCAGTGGAGGTGGAGCTAGAACTAGAGAGGGTGGTCGTGATTGGATACGTGGATCGAAACAAGGTCTTGAAGGCTGTGAGGAGGGCGGGAAAGAGGGCCGAGTTTTGGCCTTACCCAAACCCGCCACTATACTTCACATCGACTAGCAACTACTTCAAGGACACAACTACTGAGTACAAAGAGAGTTACAATTACTACAGACACGGATACAATATTGGAGATAGGCATGGAACTCTTCATGTCAGCCAAAGAGGGGACGACAAAGTCAGCAATATGTTCAACGATGATAATGTTAACGCCTGCAATATCATGTAGTATGTACGTCAGCAAAATCTTTGAGATGGATTTACTCATGTAGAATAATTAAGTAATTGGCTTTAATTTGGATAAGGGTTGATAAATATACCACACGTACTTTCTGATGGATGTCTCTTCATTATTGTAAGTAATCTGATGCCTATATATTCGAATCATGTGTCTAGTTACCGTGAGAAGTTAAACGGTTGTTGCATGTATATAATGCGCTCAAAGGAATAAGAAAATAACTAGCTTATGTTTGTGTGTTTGTGTGTGTGTGTGTATATATATATATATATATAGGCAAAAGTTCAAACGAAAACTGTTTTTCGTACGAGAACCGCTAGAACCAATCTTAGCCGTCCAATTCCCCCCCATTTAATTGGATTGCCCACCCATGAATTCCTTACATGCACTCTGCCACACTCAATCCCCCACGCTCTTCATCCATGAATTCCATTATCCAAAATGAACGGCCAAAATTGGTTCTCGCAGTTCTCGTAAGAAAAACAATTCTCGTTTGAACCCTCCTATATATATACACACACACACACGAAGCTTCTTAATTAATTGCCTATAGGTAATGCCTATAGATAATTATAAATCTTTAAATTACATTAATATAATTCTAAAACTTTTAAATTCTCATCTATATCTAAATACTTGACTAGAATAAGATAGATATTTAAAAATATTATCTCCACATTCATTTAAATATAAAATTACTAACTCCCTTTACTCAAATTAAAAACAAAAATCATCTAAAATATAAAAGGTAACTAGTTGTTGTATTGATGATGTGGCTAAGTTGTATATTAGAAAAATTATCGAGAAAGATAACATAATTGTTGGGATTTGCCAATAGAGTTAACATCTAACTTTTTAGATCAAAAAAGGATAATTAGTTTCAATTTTTAACAACAAAGGGTATCATATTTGAATCTAGGTTCGTGACTTCATGTTCTAGTATGGTAAACTTCAAGAACATTACTTTTTTCATCACCGTCTTCGATTGTTAATGTTAGTGTTCTAGTGTGAGTTCGATTTGTATGGATCTCACTCCAGGTCTATTTGTGTATGGGTTCTTTAATATAGTCATTTTTCTAGATTTGTTTTTTTTCATCATCTCATTTCCCAAGTCCAAGGTGATTTGTAGTGGTTAAGATAGTGGATTTATCAATAAAGGTAATATCACCTTTTAGGCTAAAAAAAAGATGTTATTCAATTTATAATAGAAAAATGTATGGTGTATATATGTTATCTTTTACGGTAATTTACTTGGAAAAAAAATCCGAGTTTATTAAAATGTAAATGATTTGAGATTATAGTTTGTATAAGGTATTTTAAGAACTTTATATGTATATAAATTTGGATATAATATTTTCTATTTTTAAAACGATTCAATTATGATTAATTTAAGTATTTAGATAATTTTGTTAAAAAGTATTTAAAGATATAAGAGAGTTTAAAAAGTTCTAAAAGTTTTAAAATGATATATATTTAAGATTATCATTAAAAATTATAAGTAAATAATTAATATTTAATAAGGAATTTCTTTTGTTAAGATAGACAAATATAAAAAACATTTAAAACTGTCAAAATAAAAACTTTACTTGTGATTTGATGATAAAGTAAAACCACATAAGTATATTATAAGTTAAAGTATGTAAATAATCACATATGGGACAATGAATTTTAACATAAAAATTTCTTATCTTGATCCAAAGTACTTTGAGCTTATGATTAAAGTGATTTAAATCTTTAATCATGTGGGAATTAATTTATAGATTAGGAAATGCCACGTGCCACCTTTGTAGTTACATATACTTTCTGAAAACACCCCCGTGATACAACTTTACATGGATAGTTCTAATCGGTAATCGTGACGTGTTCGGGTTTACAAGTTGCGGGTTGGCAGGTCGTCGGTTATGATACGAATACGATGTATTTAATTATTCATATTAGAGAATGTGACACGAACCCGTATACGTAAAAACACGACACGACCTGCGTAAACCCGTTTAATTATATGGGTTGGCGGGTCATTCGCAGGTTGAAGGGTTATTCACGAGTTTGTCAAAATACATCATCCAAATGCAAAGTACCAAATAAACTTCAACCTTACCTAGATAGCTAAATCCAAATACAAAAACTTGATGATTATAAGAAACAATTAGCAAGAAGTGATGAAACATTAATGATTTGATGATGTCTACTCTCGATGGTCTTAAAATGGCAAAAGAATAAAAGGGAAACGATGGATTTCTTTCTGGTCGAGGTTACGAGGATTAAAGATTAGGGGAAAAGCCAAGTAACAAAATAAGAAACGTGGAAGATATAGAGGTAAATAAAAAAATAAAAAATATCAAAAAATTATGCGTGTTGACAGGTTTGCCATGAACCCTCTAACCAACCCGAACACTACCCGTTTATTTATATGGGTTGACGGGTCAACTCGAATTAACCCAAACCTATTTATATTTACCCAAAAGCTGTTATTTACGTGTCGAGTTCGTGTCGTATCTATAACTTGCACACATATTGTTTAACGGACATATCCAATTATATTATTACATAAATGAAAACCGAGGGAGTTAATGGATCATTTTTATCAAAGGGTTAGTAGTCAAAAAGTGGATTACTTTTAAGTTTAGGCTCCTTCACACTACTCTTTTTTAAATCTTAAATTTTAAATAAAGATTGAAACTATCATAACATTTAAAAATATCCATTATGATTTATTTATGAATATCCATTTATTATAATTAAATTGTCAAGAAATATAATACATTTATTATAATTTGCCAATAAAGATAACGTATAAATTTTTATGCCAACAAAAGATTATAAATTTTCATTTTTTTATAAAAAAGGATCGCAAATTTCAAATTTACATAAAAAAATATTGTAAATTTTAATTTGCTATTAGAAAGAGTATCATGACATGACATGCCAAAATCAAGGTTATATGGTCATATTTCCTTTTTCATATTAGATTTTGAATTTATGGTCAGTTTTTTGGCAAAAGAAAAATACATATTACCTTGATGGAGAATACTGATAATTATGTTATATTTCTCGGCAATTTACCTTGTATAGAACATTAATTCTAGTACCACTTAGATATAAGATTTCAGATTTGTTGGGTTTCATCAAACCAAGGGTTGGGGGAAACTTGAAGAGTAAATCGAAAAGCGAAGTTGGTAGTTTGGTGAAAGATTGTCGGGTTTCAACGAACCAATTTAGACATAATATTTCAAATTTTGATTTCTGTTTTATAATACTCGATTACAAGCGAATTCAAAGGTTTAGGGTTGAATTCATATAGATTCCGGTCTTATGAAACCAAATCTTTTCTATGATACCCAATTAGCGGTGATACTCATATATTTAAATGGATTTTCGTTCTATGACACCAGGTTATCAGTGTTATGAACCCAATTTGTTAGTCGATTTTTGTTTCGCTTTGAGTTCATATGGATTTCATTCATAGATCTTTGATTAATTGACGATTTAAGTTTACAGATTTCGATTAAGATTTCTTTCACTTATCTTCGCATGATTAATGTGTGTAAATCTTCATCAACCATGTAGGTCGGATTTGTTCTAATAGGTTTATAGATTTTCGATTAATGGTTCGTCACCTTGTTTTCGATCAATGGGTGTGATTATATAAAACAAGGTGTATTGAACCTTAACTCTAACACTACTCATCTATACAACAGAGCCGGCCATATCAAATCGGCCTTTGAGGTATGTAATTAAAGCTAGATAAACACCAAAAGAGTGTATTATGGACCATACATTAAGCACCCCATTAATGTTGGTATGAAAACAATCTAACAACTTCTTGTTAGTTCTAGATCTCAACTACTTTAATAAGACAACAATTTAAATATGCAAAAATTTAGGACGTTATCTATAAATCATGATGAAGATCTATGGATTAGAATGATCTAGTTAATGTGGTGAAGAGGCGGAGTGGTTATGTCAGTTTGTGGAGGATATTTCCAGATGGCCTAAGCCGGTAACGGCCATTTGTATACATTGTAATAAACAATTGGTAATTGGTAGAGCTCAAAGTACAATGTATAATGGAAAGTCAAGGCACATTAGATGTAGACATAATACGATACGGCAACTACTCTCTACCGGAGTTATCATCATTGAGTATGTGAAGTCAAAGATAACATTGCAGATCCACTTACAAAAGGCCTAAGTAGAGATTTATTTTATATGTCATCTAGAGGAATGAAACTAAAGCCCTTAGATGAATGAGTTCATACAAAGGCAACCTTACATAGAAGACCGGAGATCCCAAGATTAGGACAACCTATTTGTGCCCTAATAGGGTATTTATACCCTTCCCTTGGGCCTCAAGCCCAAGCCAAATAAATCCCTCTTGAATCCAATAAACACTCTTTCATTAAGATAAATAGCCATTAAGCCCAAGCAATGACTCTATTAAATGCCATCAAGCGTAGGTTCAATAAGTCCCAGAATAATATAATAATAATATCACACTTTAATATTAATTTGGGAACGGCTGTTAACATTTTTGTTTGTTGTTGGCTCATTTTAGTATGTCTATGTGCTAGAACTCTTGTATTCACTATGATTTGATGAACCTTAGACTATATTTGGTTATTCTTATCGATTGATTTGGTTTTCTTGAACAATTATCGGTTTTTCAATTAAATAACCCTTAAAGTTTTTAGCTTTAACCTTTGCATGTTTGATTTGTTAATTGCATGTATTTATTGATCAAGAAAGTAGGCAACTCACTAGAAATAAAGGTTGAAATTGAACACCAATAACCTAGTTAATTGCTTAAAGGACTAATTATTGAAACGAAAGTTCCATGATTAGGGGCGACGAGAGATTCGATCCCACAATTGAACGGTAATGTGAGG